>JAYKKM010000452.1:2105000-2242500 GCA_035772405.1 Chrysogorgia sp. JL179-B06 | reverse complement strand
CTGTAACATTCGCTTATGATGCTTTGCCTTTCTGGTCAAGGACGAATTTGTACTCACAATCTCATAATGCTGACTGTTGGGTGTTGAACCAAGACGCCGTCCGTAGATTAGTTGTGATGGAGACAATGGATATGAAATGGACTCCTCGTCATCGTATATGTAGGTTATAGGTCTTGCATTAATGATGCTTTCGATTTCCAGCAGCAGAGTGTTTAACTCATCGTAATTCAGGGTTGATCTACCAACGATTCTTTTGAGAACTCTTTTCACACTTCGCACCAACCGTTCCCAAAATCCACCCCACCAAGGGGCCTTTTCAACAATGAACTGCCATGTTACACCTCGGTTTGCTAGATACTTCTGAATTTCCTCAGATCTGCATATCTCTTTCAATTCCTTTGATGCTGATTTGAATGTTGACGCGTTGTCAGAAATCAGATTCGCTGGGACCCCACGTCTGCTGACGAATCGTCGAAAGCTCAGCAAGAACGATGAAACACTGAGCCTATGAGTCAGTTCAAGATGTATTGCCCTTGTTGACGCACAAGTGTATAAACACACGTATACTTTTGATGTCGACTCCACCGTGGCTTTATTTCCTTCGGCTATGTATAATGGACCCAGAAAGTCAAGTCCCGTGTTGGAAAATGGCGGGGCATCATCGACTCTTATTCTTGGTAAAGCTGGAATAGGTTGGGCATTGTAGGGTTTTCCTTCATACCTTCGACATATCACACACCTTCTCAGGTTTCGTTTGACTGTTTCTCTTCCTCGTAATACCCAAAATCTTTCACGCAATGTAGACAAGGTGTGATTGATTCCGCTGTGCTTGACGTCACGGTGTATCTCTTGGACTACCAAATCTGTGAAGTGATGTTTGGCGGGAAGCAGAATCGGTCGTTTTCCGGTTTCAGGAATAGGTGCGTTGTCTACTCTTCCACGGCATTTCATCAAGCCATCCGTCTCGATGTACAGGCCAAATTGGGACACTTTGGGCGGCGGTAACGTCTTCGGTTTGTTGGTCAGGAATTTCAACTCTTCTTTAAATGAAGTTCCTTGAATTTGTCGAATCCAGATTTTCTCGGCTTCTAGGATTTCAGGTGCTGACAGTTCATCAGGTTTTCTGGTTTCATCTCCAGTCTGGTCTGCTTGGACTCTTCTCTTTAATTGCCAAATAAAACGCATCACATAGGCTGTGACACGCAACAACCTGATTTTGCTGCCAAATCGCTCGCAGTCGATAATCTTTCCAATATCAGGAGCTTCGGTATTGCTTGTGTTACTCGTTAGGATATGGGTTACCTTTGGCGGCTGTTTGATAATTTCTGTCACAGCAATCTTGTCGATATTTTCTTCGAAAGGTGCTATTGGCCATTCACTTTCTGGTAGTCTGAGGAACTCTGGCCCATTCCACCATACTGTGTTTGATATCATTTCGTGAACTCGTACGCCACGGGACGGAAGGTCGGCAGGATTCATAACCCCTGGACAATGATTCCATGATTCCTTTTCAGTGAGGTTTCGGATTTCTCTCACGCGTTGGTTGACGTATTGCTTCCAGGGTTTCTCATTTCTTATCCAGCAGAGAACGGCGGATGAATCTGTCCAGTGGAATCTTCTTATGTTATCAACGTTTGGCTTCAATGCGGTTGACACGGAATCGGTAAGTCGCGCTAAGATGTTGGCACCGAGTAACTCTAACCGTGGAATGGTCTGTTCTTTAATTGGACATACCTTGCTCTTTGCGGCGACGAGACGCACATCGACCTCTCCATTTTCGTATGTCGTTCTAAGATATACAACTGCAGCAAATGCGCGTTCACTTGCATCAGAAAATCCATGTAACTGAATTTCCCCTGACTTGGTAATTGGCGTGAAGTAGCATCGAGGAACAGCTAATCCACTTAGCTTTTGCATCTCCGCAATGAGTCCTTCGAACTGTCGACGTGACTCTTCTTGTAATTCTTCGTCCCAATCGGCTTTATCCTTGCAGAGACCTTGGAACATCATCTTTAGCCTCACGGTTACTGGACTAACAAAGCCAAGTGGATCAAAGAATTTCGCCGCTGTCTTTAATACTGTTCGTTTCGTTGGTGGTAGTTGGCTTGCATAACTCGTAATCTCGGAAAAATCGAAAAACAATTCATCGTTTTCGGTATCCCAGTTGATGCCCAGAATTTTGGTCTTTCCATCATCGTTCGATTGTGGACTTACTACGGATTCCACATAGGATCGATCGTCTTCGACTACGCTTGGCATCGCTGGGGTTTCCTTCTGGATTTGCGGAGAATCCACTCCTTCACATTGGTTTATACGCTTGGTTAGTTCCTTCGAGTTTGACTTCCATTTCCTCAAGTTAAATCCGCCTTCTTTCATGATCTTCTTCGTATTTTTGTAGATTTCAAATGCCTTCTTATCGTCCGACGCTCCAGCCGGAAGGTCGTCCACGTACAGATCTTGTAGAACTTTGACTGCTTCAGGATCACTCTCTTCATATTTTGCAAGGTGGTGGTGCACAGTCGCTCCTAAGATGGCAGGACTTGGTTTAAGGCCAAACACTAGACGACAAAATCTCAGTTGGACCACCTTGGGTTCTTTGGATGTATGGTCGTCCACCCATAAGAATCTCAGCTTATCACGATCGACTTGCTTTACTTGAATCTGTAAAAATGCCTTCTCAATGTCGGCGGTTAATGCAACGGGATGACATCTGAACTTGACCAGGATGTCAAACAATGAGGGCATGAAATTAGGACCCGTTTCCAGATGATCATTTATGGAGCATCGACCATCAATTCCCTTGGCACTGCCATCAAATACGATGCGAAGTTTTGTGGTTTCCTTCTCTCGTCGCACCACTCCATGATGGGGTAAGTAATGGACATCACTTGCATCCTGTTCTTGTACTGGAACGGTCTCAACAATTTCGTTCTTAATTTGTTCCTGGATAATGGTGTCATACTCAGTATACAGCTCCGGATCTTTCTTCAGCTTGTTCAGCAACGACTTGAGTCGGCCCTCGCAAAGTTCAAAATCACGAGTAACTAGATCTTCTTCATCACTTTTCCATGGCAGGCCAACTTCATACCTTCGTCCATTGAACTCGATGTTTTCCAAGAACTTTCTAGTTGGGGTTTCTCTCTCGACGATTCCCAGAGATTCGACTTCCCAAAAAGCCTTCAGCGTGTTGGCAAGAACTTCATTTTCATCGGATTGTTGAGCTGAAGTTGCATGTCCATGGATTGTTAGATTGGTTGTAACAAATTCAGACCTTGTGCCATTGTTACACACAGGGCCTATGAGTAACCAGCCAAACTTGCTACCAACTGCTGTTGGGCCATCCTCTCCCTTGATGATCTCCCCGGTGACTATCTCGAAATAATAATCTGCACCAAGCAGAATGTCAATGGATTCATCTCCACCACTGATATCATCTGCAAACTCTAGACCATCCAGATGAGGGTACCTTGAAACATTTATACGTGTGGCAATCGGGGAACAAATCACCGAGAATGACAGGGCATTAACTTCTAATTGAAACTCACCGTCCAAACCCTGTATATGGAACTTCACATTATCACAGCTTTGTTTCTTGAATCTTTCTTCTCCAAATGTATTCAGGTGTACCATCTCCTTCTTTGCAGGTGGTAGGCCTAATTTCTTCTTCAAATTATCGGTAATGTATGTTCTCTGGCTTCCTGAATCGAATAGAACTCTCGCTTTGATCTTTCTTGAGCGGTCATGACTGAGCACGTACACCATCGCGGTCTGCAGCAATACTTGGATCTTGTTATTTGTGGTTGTGGTAGTTGTTTTAACAATTTCTTCTGGAATTTTTTGTTGATTTTCGTTGCGGGGATCTTCTATTTTACGCCCCTCCTTTTCTTTGCCATCTTCAGCCGGGATTTCGATTTCACAGAGGGACTGGTGATGAGAACCATGGCACTTCCGGCACTTCCGCCTTTCACATTCACGAGCTTGGTGACCTCTTTGTAAACAAATGAAACAACGTCTGTTTCTTCTCAAGATATCCTTTCGTTGATCGGGGTTTTTCACCTTCTGGCAGGATGACGAGAAGTGAAATTCGTTGCAATACACGCATTGTATTCTCCCCTTCGTTTCGTCTTGCTTGGCAAAGAATGCAGCAGTCGTTGATTGGTACTTCGGTCGATTATTATGGCCACCTTTGTTATTGATTTCCTTATCCTCGGTTTTGAGGCTTTCACTGACCTCCCTGGCTTCGACCTCCGTTTGTATCACCTTCATTATCTCGTCGATCTTCCAAGCTTCACTTGGGGACTTTCTTGCGATATGCAACCGCATATCGTTTGGCAGTTTGGACATTATGATTGGAATCAATAAACTGCCATATTGGTCGGATGTGACGTTGGCATAGATACGGTCGTAGACAAAGCGCAACGATTTTGCCTTGTCGATTGTGCAAGCTTGAACTTTTAACAGTTCTTCCATATGCGTAGCGATGAGATGCTGTGGTCTTCCAAAGCGATCTTTCAGGATTTGGATGGCTGAATCGTAATTTGTTGTCGTCAAGGTAAGACCTTGTATTGCTCTTGCAGCCGGGCCTTCCAGTAATGAGTGAAGATAATTGAATTTGTCTATTACAGCCAAACCCTCGTTTTTGTGTACAGCATTTTCAAATATGTCCCAAAATGATGTGTAAGAATTTGCATCCCCTCGGAATTTTGGCAAATTTAGCTTGGGTAATCTTGGTTTAATGAGATATTGACTTGTCGTGGGACCTTGAACTGGGGGCACTTGTATAAATTGACTCGTCCCGTTGTTATTGATGCTCGTTTCAACTTGATTCTGCTCGACTTCGACTTGAATAATGTTCTCAACCGAAGTACTCGACTGTCCTTCGGTTGCTGCGGTGTGTTTTAGACCATGTGTCGTATTTACACGTTTCTTCAATATGTTATTTAACTTGCGCTTCGTATCTGCAATCTTTTCCGTTATGGTCGACGCCTCTTCGACTTCACGTTCGATATCTTCGATTTTCGCTTGAGTGAGCACATCTTGGTCGAGCTTCTCCAAGATTTTTTCCTTTGATTGTATGAGACCAGTGAGAGTTTGCAAACGCTCCACTGCTTCTTCCGGTATGAGTACGATTTTAAAAATCTCTTCGCATTCTCGAATGAGTTTCGTAAGAACACCACGATGTGCCCCACGAATTGCAACGACTCTCTCCAATTTATCCTCGCTTTCCATTGACATGTTGTAGATTACCAAAGGGTTTTAGTGCCCCACGTTGGGCGCCATTTTATATACTTTATTTATAATATAAACTGATATAAACTGATTAATAATACAATGATTTTGTTCTTCTCTCTCTCTTGTACCCGAGCACGTTGTTCTGTGTCACATGATAATATTAACGTAATTTATGTTAATTATGCAGTTCTTTACAGTAACACACACTTGACATCAGCCTGAGCAATTTCCAGACGTCGGCCCAGCGGAAATATTATAGTTTCTGGCGATTTTGTTGCGCCATCTCAAGGCCCTATACCATCACACACATAGCACGTATCGACATAGCACGTATCTGCATCCATGCGGACAAGAGAAGAGTTATATATAACCGTATCAGCGAAGGGATTCTGAAATAACTGGTTATGGAATGGTACATGTTCTCGTGTTATAATTATATTTCTTACCTTTGCTTCCTGTTTCAGGGCCAGGCTTTGGTCCTAACAAAATATGAAAGAAATAAAGATTAAAGATAAAGATAAAATTATGGCAAACATGAGCGCGGAATCTCATATTTGTTAACATATCCAATCTCTGAGCTATTGTATAGGCACAGACGAATTTTGAAACATTAATAAAAACTGTAATTTTCTCGTTAATGTTAAAACCAGAGGACACGAGTAAAGGTGATGTTACAGGGGACAATTTTTAACGACGGTTTTTAACGCAAAAATATTGCCGCAATGTGTTACGCATCCTTGAACAGGCTTCTACTTCACGCAACATTTTACTGAGACTGACTGGGTACAGTCATCAGACTGACTGGGTACGATTGCGACTATCGCGGCTGCATGGATATTTACCACCTACATATCTTTTATTTTTACTGTTTTACGAAATTATTTAACGCAAAGGAGGGCCATCATAGTTAACAATACTATTGCTCATTCAATCATGATACAATACTCAAGAACTTATTTTCTTTCGCTGAGTTCTTGGTGGAAGTCTACTCTGCCTGCTCTTCAAATTGGCGGCCATTGTGTAAGTCGACAGTGGATAAAACCTGTGCCTCCTTTGGTTTGGAGCTCTCTTTAATAGACTGGATTTCTAAGGAAAGCAAGGGGAAGCATGGAGGACGATTTTGCAAGACTACTCAATCTAACTTCATCACTGAGTTCAAAGAAGTTGAACAATCTTGGTTGTTCAACGCCAGCCACTACAACCTGCAACCATGAAGTACAGCCAAGCCGATATTAGTCTGTCGGAAACGTAAGATTTGTCAACAATAAATCCTTGCTAGTGAAGGATAAATCCTTGGCTTAAAGTGCCCCTAACCTCAAAAACTTTTATTGAAAAACTTTTAAAATGATAAAGTAACTTCTTTTGAAGATTTTCACTTCTTAGCTTTCTTTTTGAGATATATCAGTTTGTTTGATATGCAAATATCTGGAATTTCGTCACACATGCATAATGAGTTATCAGAGAATCTTATATATCTTTGCATTCATGAAATAAAAACACTAAAGTGTGAATAACACGTGTGTGCGTTTCTCCCACAACACCAAACTTCTTGATTTTAAAGGATTTCGTTCGAGAATGAAAGAGATATACAAATATTTCTCCAAAAAGTCATTATGCATGTGTGACGAAATTCCAGACATTTGCATATCAAACAAACTGATATATCTAAAAAAGAAAGCAAAGAAACGAAAATCTTCAAAAGAAGTTACTTTATCATTTTAAAAGTTCTTCCAAACAAGACAATAAAACATTTTGAGGTTATGGGCACTTTAACTCAAACGAATAGTGTCGACAGTGTAATTATTCGCGATATTTGTGCAACAGGATATGAAATCTATAATGTTCTTAGAGGCTCTCGGGGAAAAGGTGTAGCCCTGGATTACAAAAAAATGCTTTAATTCATATAAGCGGTCTTCCATTAAAAAAACAAATTTAAATCTTTCGAATTGTCAGACTTAGTTATAAAACACTATTCAACTAAGCTGCGTCTTGTCACTGTTTATCGCCCAACTCATAGCAAGTGCAACAACAGACTAAGTTCGCTAACGCTATTCTTTGAATAATTTCAACGATTTATCGAGGAGCTTGTAATTGCAACTACATCTCTGCTCTTGACTGGGGACTTTAATTTTCATGTTGAAGAGAGTGGTGATCCTGTGGCACTGCGTTAATTTCCTCTAATTTCTAGATACTGTAACGGTATCATGTTTCGCCCCTCCTACTTGGAGATATCACGTGACATTTTATAATTACTGATGTCTGAAAGTCGTGTGCTCCGAAGTTGTTGTTTGTGAATATTAAAGAAAGCGACTTACCTCGCTGTTAGCCTTGATAGGAGCCAAATAACACATTTCAAGGAACTTGTTTTGGCACTTGATAGTAGGTTCGGGATCCGAAATCGAACCAAGATGTTCCGAGTAGCTCTCAGAAACCGGAAAAGGCAGAAGAGCGAAACACTTTCGGAACTCGCACTGGCTGTGCGAAGGCGGTCACGCCAAGCGTTCGCTGATGCAACGCCAGAAATTCGGGAGGCCATGGCAAAGATCACTTCATCAACGCGTTAGGCGAAGCGGAAGTACGCTGGAAAGTTCACCAAGCGATAACAAAGACTTTGGATGAAGCATTAACGATTGCCGTGGAGGTCGAAGCGTTCTTTTCTGAAGATAAACAACCTGACTTGAATGCAAGGGCAGTGAATTATCCCCGTGTCGAATCCCATAAATCGTTAGAGAAAGATCTTAAGCACGAAGTAGATGAGCTCAAAGACCAACCACAGTTCTCTGAGGTGGCTCTTAACGTTCAAGAATCCTGAGGGTCAACTGGCCAGGTGCATGTTGGATATGCTTGGAACGTACGACTTTACGATCGAGCACCGACCTGGAGTTATAGATAGATAGATAGACAACTTTATTTCAAGAGGGTTACACTCAACAGTTTGCACTGATAAACGCGTGGCCCTCAATTAAGTATACAAAATATAAATTACATATAAAAACTATAAAAGCTAAGATAAGATGGTAAAAATAGATATATAACAATAACATATATATCTATATGTAGAACAAAGGAGCTCTATCTAATATAATAATGAGTACGAATTGCACTATAAAAAGAGTTATAAGATTCCTTTTTCCTGATGTCAATCGGTATCGTATTCCATAATTTTGTCCCTGAGACCTGAAAAGTTCTACCTCCTTCAGAGTCTCTCTTAAATCTAGGACAAACTAAGTTGACATAACAATGTCTAGTCGATCTTGAGTGAGTGTCAGCATTCCTTACGAGAATATTATTTATATAACTGGGAGCTAGGCCATTAATTCTCTTGTAAATTAAACAGCATTTCCTAATTTCAAATTCGTCACTGATTGTCAACCAGTTCAGTTGTTTAAAAAGAGAGTCGCTACTTTCACGACTATCTGCTTCCAAAATTACACGGGCAACTCTTTTCTGTAACTTAGAGATTTTATCAGTTCAACACGCGAATGCGGACTCCTTATCGAGAAGGCCGTGTGGAAAGTGTAAGCACTGCGACCGTGCAGAGCAGAAAGAAAAGGATGAATCTGACGGAGAGCACGAGAATAGACAAGAAGAGGTTAATTCCGCGGGGATTTCAGCCGTTGACGACAAGCACGCGTGTGCAGTTCATACTAGGAGTGAAGCAATGGAGACCACAGAGAACTGCTGGTTGATGACTCGGACCACTGATGACCTACGTGAAAAACAACGGGAGGACTCTGTGCTAAAAAAGATTATCGAAATGGAAGGAATCAGGAGGAGACCAACCGGAGTGGACGCAAGTGTCACTGGAAAACAAGACGGTCAAGACTTACTGGAGCCAGTGGAATCCGTTGATCCTGCGAGATGGGGTGTTGTATAGGCGCTCGGAGTCAGAAACCGGATACAAGACAACGTGGCAACTCGTTGTCCCGACAAACCTGAAGGAAGAAGTATATTAAGGAAAATGTTGGAACGGATCAAGGAGAGATTTTACTAGACTGGTTGTACGCAAGACGTCAGGGAATGGTGCAAAAAGTGCGATCTATACGCTTCTCGTAGGAGGCCCAAGCGGATAAATCGAACGCCAATGCGCACTTACAATGTAGGTGCACCCTTGGAAAGAGTTGGATTGGACATCCTCGGCCCTCTCCCTATATCCGCGACCACGGCAACAAGCATATCCTCGTGATCGGAGACTACTTCACCAAAATGGACAGAAAGTTTCGCAATCCCTACTTTGCAAGGCCTACAGTAGCTAGCCTAGAGGCCACAACTTATTGTATATGTGAATAGGCTTGTACAATGCTGGTCCTAGGCTTGTAATGTAAAATACAGCTTATATAGGATTATATTGACATTGGTATGTTGACATTCCGACTATGTCAGCAGAAATTGTTAGGGATTGAACAAGTACTGTGTCATTTAGATCATTGTCAACAAGAGGACTAGGAATGTCATGCTCATGAACATTGGTTATATATGATGTTCATGGTGATATAATTTAGATACTATAGTACACAATGCCATGCCTAGTTGCACATACATATCTGCATTAGGTATTTATTATTATTATTATTATTATTATTAATAATAATACAATAATATTTATGGATAGCCCCTTCAATACTAACACTGATATCAATGCGCGTCTTGTTTCCGAACAAATTACAGTTATTACAAATATAAACACATCATATATATGTACAGTACAATGTTACAAAAAACTAATTTTAGCTCAAACGTTGTATAAATCCTGAACATTAGCCGATCAGTTTCAAGTCCCGACTTAGAAAATATCAGTTTCCGTGCCTTGTGTTGAGACCTCGCAAGAGCATCAATATTATATAAGTTATCCACATTCCATATCCCTGCCAGCTCCACATCACAGTAGTCTAATATGGGTAGAATTATCAACTTGCTTTATATAATCATTCACACCAACAATCCGGGTAGACTCCCTAATACGTCTTAGTAAAGCCGATTTGAATAGACCCCTAGACATTTGAACGAATTTGATTATTTAAAAAGAGGACGAATTGTATGATAAGATGTACTTTCTTCCTTCAACAGCCTTTGGTGTCTGTTTATACTAACTACTGAGTTGATTATTTCATGTGGAAACAAGTAAGGTTTCGTAGTGATTGATGGTAGAAACAGCAGTAGACTTCCCCACTATTCAGTTACTGCACACAAAAATTAAAAAGGTTTGGGCTATATAGTTATTTAGTTTGATGTTCTATGAAACAATTAAATTCAGAGAACATAAAGCTCTCAGAGATATTGACAAATTGTACACTGAAAAAACAATTCAGTTTGGCAAATTAATGGGCTATTACCTAATAGCGTAGCGTCTGGCTGCTATTAATAGCTCAAAATGCGGACAAACAAATCAAATTTGACTCACATATAATTGCAAACAAGACGCCCGCTAGGCGTTAACTCGGCTACTTTAGGCTAGCCTGTGCAAGCTAGGGCAGGCTATACTTTAACTCTTTGGCATATTGAAGACTACTGTATGGTGTAACAAGCTAAACAGCTTGAAGAAACATTATTTCTTCCCAAAACCAATTTGTGCATTTATAATTTGAGCATGCTCACCTCATTTAGGGACCGGTCATTATTTATGGATCGATATACTGGGTTGGGTAAAATTGACCCTGGGTCATGAAATATTTTGCCCTCATTTCTACGGTCAAGTGTAACACACAATAATTAAAAGTGTACGTATAATAAAAAAGTGTAAAACACAATAAGATGAGCACAAGCACACATAAAAACAAAGTGTTTGTGTTTTTAGTGAGACAGAAAAAACAAAACCATAAATTTTCTTCTTACATTATTTCTGTTCATGTGTGAAACAGCATTTTAAAAGTTCTGAAAAGGTCTCATCAGTGTGGAAATGCACCAGTCGTGCAACTTTCAAAACAACATGCATTTCCATATTTCATCGGATGTGCCCATGATCTCACAAGGATCAACCTTATTAAATTCACCAATTATGCTTGTTTGGACAGGCTTCAAAAAATTTATTCCCGGATAGTGGGTCGAGAAAATATTTGAATTAATAGCTCTCTCTCTCTCTCTCCAACCCAGTAAACCCTATAAATAATTACCATGGTCCCGAATTAGTATTGGATAATTGACAAATTACTGTGATGACATGGTTATGCCTCCATGTAATCAAGGACAAAAATCACTTTTAAAGGTGTGTACAATTATGTGTCTGGCTGCGCAGATCAACTAACATGCAGTTGGCAAACAACAACAATTTGTGTTGGGTGAGGGACAATGAAAATACATGGCTGCACAAGATGTCACTGGAAAACCAGCGAACAATAACAAACACTTCATCGATTGGCCGGAGTTGATCTGGATTGGATTTGGTCTGGGTGTCAGATACGAGATGTTCATTTGTATTAAGCATCTGCATTCGATATGAACAGTCGATACATACTGTAGCTATAGGTCAACCATGTATTTAATTCATTTTGCCAACTCAACAATGACGACAGTTCAATCAAAACCAAAGCTATGTGTCTAAATATTTACAAAATGTGTAAATAGACAACTAATAAAATGTATATATAATATACATTCATTTACCAAGCCAATATATTAAATAACTTACACATATTATATAGATTAAGATTTGATGAAATTATAATGAAAACAAGAGTATCTGACTTTGAGTCATTATCAGCAATATAAACTTCTAAAGATATTAAACTGGGAACTTTTTGCATTGTGAAACACTGAAACAGAGCTCTTTGATGATTTATTAGGCAAAACCTGTGACTGTGCATGGACAGTTATACTAAATAACTACAAACTATAAACTGTTGAATCGCATAACGGTTAATGATCACATCGACTTTATTTTGCATGATATTTGCAACAACACAATAAACAATACAAGAAAAAATAAAACAAATGACAAATATTACAGTTACCTCAATACATTTAACGTATTTCAATCACCGTCTGATTTCAATACAGCATTCATGTAACCTATCGAGTCGGCTTCATCAACGACAACGTTCTTCGTGCTTCTTTTTCTTCGATTATCGTGGAAAGCTTGTTCAAGTTTGTACTGGGCTGTGACGAAAAAGCTGTTGGGATCTATGATGCAACAAGATACTTCCCAGCCACATAACTTCGAAAACTTCCAAGCAATCGCTGGCAAAAACACTTCGCTTTATAGTCACGAAAAAGTTGTCGGGATCTATGATGCAACAAGATACTTCGCAGCCACATAACTTCGAACACTTCCAAGCAATAAACACTTCGCTTATCCCCTCAGTGCGCGTACAAGGATTGAGACGCCTGGGTACGAGGCAGTGCCTCAGTTTCGCAAAGCCTGTTGGGTCCATAACTCGACCAAAAAAATACGACCAAAAAAACTACTAATAACACTGGAACCTAAACTCGGCTAAAGCCCGAGTAATGAGCTATTTTCTTTTGTTATGGTTGCAAGAATTATGGGTAAAAGCGTACAAAAATGGATACTGACGTCACCTCGACGGAGTGCTATTCAAGTAAAAGAACGAAAATAAGTACTGTAAGCAACTACGCTATAAAAGTTTCAAACAGTAAGCGGGCGAGGGATTGTTGCGTATACGTATTTCTAGTTATGCAAGATATCAAAAGAAACGATACTAATATATAATGCGAAATAACGAAATAAGTATAAAAAAAAATTTTTTTCTGAGTACAACTTATTTTCGTCTGTTGTATCTGTTGTTAAATCTGTTCTTAAGACCTACCTTTATAAATTAGCTCATGATTGTTAATTTTATTTGTGACATTAAATTGTACTATGTATATATTTCCTCAACTAATTATTTTTGTAAATGCCTATACATTTATTGTAGTTTATAGTTTTAGTTTTATTAGTCATCTGCCGTTAGTGTATAATATAAACATTTTTTAGAAATACCTGTAAGCACATCGAGATTTTAAGATGGGCATATAAGAAAGTATGATATTATTATTATTAAAACGGAAACGTTTGAAATCGATAATAACTGTTCACTGCATAACGCCTTGGTTGAAGCATTACAAGGGCAATTGACAAGGAACCTTCCAAAATATAGGTGGTAATTTCTCGGGCACCATTCATATGACACAAATGATTTGAAACTTATGCGTTGAAAACAGAAAAGTTGGAAAACGCATCTAATTGCTGATGGAACCCAAATCTGAGTTTTTATTCTAGAATATATTGTTGATAACATTTATCTAAAAATTAAGGTAGTGAACTGCCAAAATAGAGCAAACAGATTGCACATGTTTCAACGAGAGCGAGGGGAACATTATTATTTCATGATCAGATTTTGAAAAATTCTTCCTACTTTCTGAAACATTAAATAAAGCAATTAAAGCTTATAATTATGACTAAATAAAGCAATTAACACTGCAAATATCAAAACATGATTATAAAATATAAAATTTGAAAGGTCAAAGATAAGATTGTTAAATATCGAATTACAAATTCTACCTGAATTCCGTAATTGTTGTATTTATTTATTTACAGTAGATCACGCAGTATAAGGATGGCCTATTACTCGGGCCTCCTGTGGAGAGCACGAGTCTAGGTTCTGCCTTTATTATTATTTTTTTGGTCGAGATATGGCCCCAACAGGCTTTGCGAAACTGAGGCACTGCCTCGTACCCAGGCCTCTCAATCCTTGTACGCGCACTGAGGCATGTGACTAAAAACGAAGTATATTTTTGCCAGCGATTGCTTGGAAATGTTCGAAGTTATGTGGCTGGGAAGTATCTTGTTGCATCAAATTGCATCATAGACCCGACAGCTTTTTAGTGACTATAAAGCGAAGGTTTTTGCCAGCGATTGCTTGAGTGAAGACTACAGCCTTGTTAAGGTTGCGGGGGGTTGGGCCCCTTCTTGGCTTTGCGGAAAACACGTTAATCCAAAGGAAGCGGTGGCACGTCAGCCCAAACAAGGTTGATATGTACAGAGGTCTGAAGTACATAGAAATCTCATGTGATATTGTTGAAACCGAGAGCAATGTATAGGTATTGATGGGAGGCTGCGAAGTATCTTGTTGCATCATAGATCCCGACAGCTTTTTCGTCACAGCCCAGAACAAACTCGAAAACAATCTCTCAAACAAGCTACAATTGCCACGATAATCGAAGATAAAAGAAGCACGAAGAACGTTGTCGTTGATGAAGCCGACATGATAGGTTATATGAATGCTGTATTGAAATCAGTGATTGAAATACGTTAAATGTATTGAGGTAACTGTAATATTTGTCATTTGTTTTATTTTGCTTGTATTGTTTATTGTGTTGTTGCAAATATCATGCAAAATAAAGTCGATGTGATCATTAACCGTTATGCAATTCAACAGTTTATAGTTTGTAGTTATTTAGTAAAAGTGTCCATGCACAGTCACAGGTTTTGCCTAATAAATCATCAAACCATTCTGTTTCACAATGCAAAAAGTTTCCAGTTATCTTTAGCAGTTATTTGCTGATAATGACTTTTTATTATCATTTCATCAAATTCATTTTATTATCAGTCATCTATTCACAAATTTTGTAAATATTTAGACACATAGCTTTGGTTTTGATTGAACATTGTTGAGCAAAATGAATTTAATACACTGTTGACCTATAGCTATGTATTGATTGTTCATATATTATTATGAATGCAGATGCTAAATACAAACATCTCGTATCTGACACCCAGACCAACTCCAATCCAGATAAACTCCAATCGATGATTGAAATGTTTGTTGTGCACAAATTGTTGTTGTTTTCCAACTGCATGTTAGTTGGTCTGCACAGCCAGGCACATAATTGTAAACACCTTTCAAAGTGATTTGTGTCCTTGATTACATGGAGGCAAGCTGGCTCGGAATCTGAGTTTTCTCGGTAACCATGTTATCACAGTAATTTGTCAATTATCCAATACTAATTAGGGACTGGTAATTATTTATAGCGTTTACTGGGTTGGGAATATTTTAAAACTATTAATTCAAATATTTTCTTGATCTGCTCTATCAGCTGGAATAAAATTTTCGAAGCCTGTCCAAACAAGCATAATTGGTGAATTTAATACCAGGTTGATCCTCATGTGAGATCATGGGCACATCTAATATGAAATATGGAAATGCATGTTGTTGTTTTGAAAGTTGCATGGCTGGTGCATTTCCACTGATGAGACAGTCTCATCTCAGAACTTTTAAAATGCTTTTTCACACATGAACAGAAATACTGTAAGAAGAAAATTTATGGTTTTGTTTCTGTCTCACTAACAACACAAACACTTTGTTTTTATGTGTGCTTCATGTGCTCATCTTATTGTGTGTGTTACACTTTTTTATTATACACTTTTTTATTGTGTATTACATTTGATGAACAAAAGAATTTCATAGTCCGTAGAAATGAGGGCAAAATATTTCATGAGTCAGTATATCCATAAACAATGACCTGCAGACCCTAAATGAGGCGAGCATGCTGAAATTATAAATGCACTAATTCTGGTTCAAAATGTTGGTTTTGGGAAGAAATAATGTTTCTTCAAGCTGTTTAGCTTGTTACATCATAGTCTTCAATATGCTAAAGAGTTAAAGTATAGCCCTAGCCTGCACAGGCTAAAGTAGCCCGAGTTAACGCCTAGCGGGCGTCTTGTTTATCCTAGCCTGTGTACAGTCTGAATATACACCTGTAATACAGTCTGTGAAAACTCGCACGATAGCTTGTCGACCCCCCGCTGAGCAACTCAGATCTGAGTAGAAGATTTTGATTGTTCAAATCACAACCCTTGACTTATTCCAGTTACAATTGGTTCTCTGGGAATTCTTGTGAGATCAAATAATCCAATCAAATAAACAATTTTGAATCATATGAGTACTAAACCACTCAAAATCTACTACTGAGATCTGAGTAGGTCAGCGGGGGGTCGACAAGCTATCGTGCGAGTTTTCACAGACTGTATTACAGGTGTATATTCAGGCTGTACACAGGCTAATTTATCCGAGCCAGAGGCTCATGTTTTAAACTGCCCTGCTACGAAATATCACATTACGTTTCCCGGCATTTTTTGTTACAGAACATCATTTTAGGTTAATAAATGTTCGCATTTACCAAAAAATGAAAATAAACATTCTATCACAAGAAATTTAACCTCAAAAGTCGCCCAACTTTTGTTCGTCATTGCTCAGAACTGTTGTAGACGAGCAAGCGTATGTGATTGTTACGTCAGAGATTCAACTCTGGAAATTATACGACAAGTTACAATAGAAAGTTTTCCCCGAGTAGCTTTATATTTATACACAACTAGCCACACGTTGTGTCTTTGACGTCACTTCCTCCAATCGCAACCTAAGCGTCTGGAACATGTTCGAGTAATGGCGGCCGTATAATCTCGTATAAAAACAGTCTGAAAAGAAGACTTCCCATTCTCGCAATTGCTTGAAATTTGCAAAGTTAAGAAAGAACACCATGCTCTTTATAAATATATGTAAAAATTCGGGATACCAAAAAATTGATCACAGGGGCACTTTAAGCGTGCGACTATTCAGTTATCACTCTTAATTGAACGGAAAACCCAACTGGTAGGGATTCCGAGGGCTTACGATTTATTATCGTTTTCCAAGAAGACCCGAAATTATTACCATTTGCTGGCGTTGTTGTAAAGGAAGCACCTTCTCCTCAATTATTTTAAGACCCTGAGTGGTGGTTCGATCCAGGATTTTAACCCGGGTCTGCCAGCTCATAGACATGTTTGGTAACCACCAGACTACTGTACTACAGCTCGTTAGACCACGATAGCTGGTTGTATTTAGGTAAATTAGGTTGGTCAATGGATTATGGGGTTGATGCGGATAAAAGAGTTAGAAAGACCATGAGGATGGCATGAAAAACTCAGCAACTTCACATCATGAAATAGTATCTCATATGGTCTCTAACGTCTAACCTGCAACTAGTGCTTCCCTATTGGATATTGGTGAGAATGGCGGGTTTTTGGCTGTTTAAAACCAGCTAGCTATGGTTCAGTGACACATAGGCCAAGTTATATAAATGAATCGGGCCATCCATGTAGAATACACTGACTAAAACACAATATCAAGGTATCAGTGTTCCTAGGCATGCTGAGTCGCTAACGAGCTCTGATATAGAGCGAAACAACCAAGATCCATTTAATTGTTCATATGATATATTTTCTTGCGCATGAATAATAAATATCAAAATAATCTTATTTATTGAGTCTTGGTTAGGAAGAAACAGACTGCAAATTTGGTAAGTATTCTGTATTTTTCAACATGATTTACTATCCTCTTCGGAGGACCAATAATCCTCGTCGGAGGACAAACATGAATCCTCTTCGAAGGACAAATAATCCTCTTCGGAGGACCAATAATCCTCGTCGGAGGACAAACATGAATCCTCTTCGGAGGACAAATATGAACCCTCTTCGGAGGACAAATTATCCTCTTCGGAGGAAACTTATTATGCCTCTTCGGAGGAAAATTATTATGCCTCTTCGGACGAAAGTTGTTAATATTGAAACTAAATTGATCGAGGAAGTATTAATCGAGCGAAACAATGTTTGTTCTAATAGCACTGTCGATGATTGTATTACCAATAGCAATGATTTAAATCCTTGATTGAAAATTTTTAGATCGACTATAAGAAAATTAGACAGTCGAGTGCTGGACGATTTTATAGAGACCGAGAACCGTCTGGAATACCAATCAATAAGATTGTGCAAGCATTAAGAAAGAGAACAATTAGACAAATAATTAAGCGAGTTCTGAAAAGATCTACTTGAACATATTAAACATTTTAGTATAAAGGTTCAGAAGAGGAATCACAGAGCACAGAATTCCTTCTGTAAGTCGTGTTATGTTTTTGAGCATGCTTTAAATAGTGACTCGATGACTGCGCCCAACAATTGTAATTGTGGCAATGAGCAATATTGTGTTTCTTATCAAAAGCTTCTAATGTCTGGTGATATCCCGGTCCTGTGCAAAATGAAAACAGCGAAACTAGAATAGCACTACCTTCTCATGCAGTATTAGAAGAAGGATTACAACATTTTCAGTTGAAACCACTTGATGTTGGTGGTGCAGGTGATTGTTTTTTAGAGCTGTTTCACATCAGCTACATGGTGATCCAAGTCATCACTTAGATATTAGAGCTGCTGGTATCACATATTATTATTACATTATTATTAAAATAAATTTCTATTGCGCTAATTCCATATAGCCCATTAGCGCTTTACAGTACACGTATATAAAAATAAGCTATTACAATTATAAACTTAAAGTAAGATCCTAGTAAAGAAAAAATTAAATATAAGCTTCTCTAAAAAGATATGTCTTAAGATGTTTCTTAAATCTATGCAATGATTGTGTATAGTCCCTAATATGGTCGGGCAAGGCATTCCAAAGTCTTGGTGCATATACACAAAACGCCCTACGGCCATATGTTTCTAAGTTGTATGGTATGACTTCCAGTTGATTTTTAGGCATAGATCTTAGATTACGCTTAGGCACGTAAGGATGAACTTAGTAGTAATAATATATATATTATTATTATCAATGTGTATGGGACTGGACCGAGCTCTAAGCCAATCAGAATCAAGAATGATTTGAATTGACCAATCAGAGCACAGTCCAGTCCCATATTTCCAGGAGGGTGTCGTATTTTTAAGGTGTGGTCACCCTGTAAAGAACGACCAGTCATCAAATCAGGAGGGATATGCACCTGGTCGTATACAAGAGGTTTTTTGTATTAAAAATATTCAAAATAAGGTGGTCGCGGTCAAGAGTATATATATCACTCTGCTCGTATTGTTGTACGACCAGTTTTTTAGTCGTCCCTGAGTTTTACGACCAGAGATTGAAGGTCATTCAAGGTGAATAGTGTTACGCAAGTACTGACATATTTTGCTATATAGGGTTGAAAGCATTGATGAACCAGGAACAAGATGTTTTAGTCGTAGAATTTAGTGTTTCAAACAACTGATGATCAGTGCGGAAAATTTGCACAGAAACCAAACATGTCTAAAGTGAAACAGTTTTACTTTAGACATGTTTGGTTTCTTTGCAAACTTTCCACACTGATCATCAATTATTCGGAACACGAAATTCTACGACTAAACATCCTGTTCCTTGTTCATCACTGCTTTCCACCCCATATAGCATCCGCGACAGCACTTAGTCAGATCATCATTCACACTGTGATATATATACTGACACACCTCGTTTTGAAAAAAAGAAATACAAAAAATTATATTATACATAACCATCATACCTCACCTGATGTGATTTATACTTACGTGCACGTGCCATCCAAAAACTTTCCATATTTTTATTTGAAGACTTGTAATGTTTTTTGAAATAAAAATAAACCAAACAGATTTGGAAAAACTGTCCTATTTTTGAAGAGTAGTAATGTTTTTTGAAATAAAAATAAACACACATTTTGACTGAATTAATCATAGAAATTTCCATCATGGAGCTCTTACCTCGACGCCATCTTATGGCTGAATGACTGATATTCCCTAGTTACTGTATTTTTAAAAATGATATTTCCTCAAAATATTTTAAGATGATATATCTCATAAAAATTATTTGGGTGTTGTAAGTCTTCCAAAAAGTTTGAGAGATGGGTTTTTGTTGAAAAAAATGTTCTCAAAATAATTTTAGATGAAATATTACCAAATATAAATATTAGAGTTGTGGAAAAAGTTTTAATACCGTAAAAGTGTTTTAAAAAAATTGGAGGAAACCCCAAAAATTTTTTAAGAGAATAGTTGAGTGTATAAGCAGATGTTTTTTCATATTTTTTCAGTTGTGTGTGTTTTGCTCGTTGTAAGTTGTGCTTCGGTACAAGACTCTGACATCTTCCAATGTTCTGTTTTATTACTGCATTGGCGCGCGTTCACCCGTAGTCGAATTTGCGATTCGAATGAGATTGGCACTGGTCCATAAGGGGGTTCATTTTTTGTCACTGACCATTTTTTTGCTTTGTTAAACTGTATTTACTTTGATTATTTTCAATTCAACAGATAATAAACTGCTTTTCCTTTCACGCTTTTTCTTCGATTATTTTCAATTTACCTATTATTGCTTATTAACTCTTTCCTTACGGCTGAAAAACATCAAAAATTGAACGACCACGTTGTTCTATTGATATCTCTTGAAATAACCATAACTGTTGCGAAAGCTATACATTTTCTGGAAGCCCAATAAACCGGCTTTTACTTGTGCTTTTAAATTTCCCGAACAAAACACATTATGTTAATATAAATTAGCATTAATTATCATAAATCAGGTTGAAAAATTTACATTTTTCCAGAAAAGGCCATCTTGCACGCCCGCGTAGCATCTTGAAAACTCAAAATGCCACCAATCGCAGAGTTGTTTATGAAATCAAATCAAACTTGGCGTGTGCGTGGATTTCATGTTCCTGGCACTTGTCGAATTCCAATTTTTAATCTTGCGTTACCGTGTGCCGTGTTTTTCGATTGACGACTTTGCGGGTCTTCAGTGACCCATTTTAACTGCGCCCGTAGGGAAAGAGTTAAGTCAACAAAAAGATTAAAAAGATTTACATGTATTAGTAATCGTCAAGGCTATCTTATAATATTTATTTTATCATTCAACCAATGAGAATACCCCGATTTTTTATTATGGAATCAAGTTCAACCAATCAGGTTACCCCATTTTTTTTAGCTTGTTTTTTATAAGCGTTTGATTCTAAATTTTTTAGTCAATTGCTCGAATTGAAAGTAAACAATTGCTCGGATTGAAAGTAAAGGAAAAGATATTCCCAAAATGTTAAAACAACGACGTCTACAGCGACAAGAATATCGTAAAATGGGTCTGGATATTTCAGATGATGAACAATATACATCATGCCGTCAAGAAATCAGAGGAAGAAAGAACGTCAAACATCGTGCAACTAAAGACATCGCAAAGTCGCAATTAAATTTCGCTGTACCGAAAGCACAGTCCAGTCACATATACCCTCTACTCCCGCAAGCGAAGTATAACACGTCGCCACGGCAAGCAAAGATACCGATTCTACTCCCGAAAGTAAATTCACCTTCTCAAGAACAGTCCAGTCACATATACCCTCTATTCCCGCAAGCGAAGTATAACGCGTCGCCACGGCAAGCAAAGATACCGTCTCTACCCCAGCAAGTAAACCACCCACCACCTCTATTATCGCAAGAACAGTATAATATACCTCTTCAAACACCGCAAGCAAAGTATAATACATCTCCTATTCCACCGCAAACGATTTCACCGCCACAGGTATACGAATTACCCGTTCATGAAGATGAATTAGATTACATACACGAAATGCCCATTGATTTCTTTGGACAAATCCCTATTCCTTCTCCTGCGAATTTAATACGAATGTGTGATGAAATGGTACCCGTTCAAGGAACACAATTATTACAAATTGTTGATGAATTAGCAAACGCTCTTTCCCCAACATTATCTCCTATTCCTCTTTCACCATGACAACCACCACCACCACCTATGTCAACATCACGCCAACCATTATTTCAACAAGAAATACAACTGTGTGAAGAAGAGGAAGAAGAAGAAGAAGAGGAAGACGATCGAGAAGTATTGAACGATCCTCCATTGAAGAAAAGATGTTTTAAACGTTCTTTAATTTATATGAAACGTGAAAAAAAAGGCGATGAACATCATGAAGAAAAACGAATGACAATCTATTCGCATTATGATCAAGATATTATTTGTACACAACGCGACAAATATCGTGAGTTAGAGGGTCTCTATATTAAGAAACTATATATAAATAAACAATATTTGCAATGGCGTTCTAAAAAATTTACGAGCGACCTGATGGAAAAACCATATATAATGGATAATAATGAAATAAAAAGAAAGCATGATTTAAAAAAAAGAAAACCAAAATGTAAAAAATGATATTGTTGTAAATAAAAATATTAGTAAAGTGAAATCATGGAGGTGTGGAATATTATGGTAAAAGAACTGGCACGTTTTGAAATAAAAATCAATAAAAATAAGGAAAAAAGTCTGTGGAAATGTCTTGACGAACATGAGAATTTATTTAAAAATATTATTGAACATTTAAAAATTCCACGTGGACTTTTGGATGTATATAATCGCATGGATAGACATGAAATTGGACAAATAATAGCATTTTTTGCTTTAATCCTATGTTTTTTTAGATATAAAAACATTGATAATGAAGAATATTATATAAAATTATTTGTACGTCAAACAATTTTAGATTTTAGAAATTCTCATCTTAAATTCATTTTATTCCCCAATGACAAAAAACACACTTGGTTTTGGTTGTTGAATATATTCTTTGAATTTTTAAAATTAGTCTAAATACAATTTTTCAATACTCTGTATTATAATGTCAGGATCTTCATAGTTAATATTATATGCTTCTATAATACTCTTAATAATAAAAGTAGATGATGTAGTATTATCAGATGTAATCCTTACCCTTATAGTATAATTATATAATATATCCAAATGCGGTGGGTAAAATTGTAAACTAATGGGTCTATTATTTTGTATAATACTATTATTTTTAACTAGATCAGAAAATAAACTGACTTTAAACTTATAAGTTTTACTTGTCTTATAAAACAATTTAAACCAATAAGAGTAATTCTGACAATTTTTATAACAACAGGTAATAGGCGGGGGTTTCGTTATCATTAGCTTAACAATCTTATCGAGATTAAAATTATAAACCCTATCGTTACTAGTTTTAAGTTTTGATATAGGGTTATGATTTTCGCAAAAGAAAATAAAACAACATGCAAGTTGATAAACTATTTTCTCAAAATTATCTAAATTATGTAGATAATAAAAAGTAGCCTTCAAATAAAACGGATCTATAAAATATAAATAAATACAGCAATATGTAAATTCACGACTAAAACAACGATTAAGTCTATGTAATGTATTACAAATATAAGACCCTCCATATCCTATAGCTTTAGGAATTGTAGTTTGATCATCATTAATAGTAATAGAAATAAAGTGGTAAATATCATTTCTAGGGTAACAACTTGTTTGAATTTCAATAAAAAAATTATCGGAATGATTATCATTCAAATGAAAAATAGATTTAACTAATGTTTGAGCGGGTATTAATAGTAATTTATGATAACGCGAACATAGTTTTTCACCATAAATATAATATTTTCGTTGTGTATGAACAACGGGTATTATATAGTGTTGTTTATCTGTTAAGATTCGCCAATCCTTGCATTCATCTTGGTTCATTTCAGTTTTCATTTTTTCAATATATCGTAGTCTCCATACCCCTGACCAATTTGTCTCGATTCAATTTCCATACATTCGATAATTCCCCCATAGTAATAGTCACATAAGTCACAGACGGCAAATAATAATCCAATGTATCGGTTACGAAAATGTTGTATATAATAAACAATTTTCAATATCGTCTTAATATTGATTTCTGGGTCATTAGCTTGCTCATAGGTTCTTTTATCACCAATGTTTAACGACATTCTCAAAAACGAATGATGGAACGCGTTTTCTAAAAAATCGACTTGTATATATTCCATTCTTAAAATATATATTTCCACACGCAGAATTTAACACGAATTTGATAAAATTTTGAAAAAGTACTATTGTAACTACAATGTATAAACTAATCCCGCGAATATTTAATATATCAACTGATTTGACGTGTGTGTGTTTTAGAACAAAATTAGGGATTCGTCTCTTTAATCCCACAACACACCATAGGGTCAACTAATCCCCGAGTATTTGTTTAGAAGAAAATCGCTAATTATGCATTCGCGTCTCTAATTCCCACAACGCACATTCATTGTACATGAGTATCACAAATCATCTGTATGACATGAAAGCTTTAATAAACGAACTCTGATTGGTCATACCATCCTACCCACAGTAACGCATAGTAACGCAGGATGCTATTATAAAACCTGATGTAGGGTCGAAAATAATTAAAATCAGTCTGAGTGTAGGAGAGAGAGAGATGGCAAAAATATTTGAGAACGTGAACAGCGAAATTAAAGAAGCAGATGACTACATCCCGTTAGAGACAACTGATAATCAACAGAAAAAATATATTTTGAAAGAGACTATCGAGGAGTTGTATAGGGGTAAATATAATTGTGCATTATACAAATGTAAAGAAGAAATATCCCAAGAACGACAAAAATTATTTTTATCCCATATCACACATATAATGGATTGTGAATGTTACCAGTTTAAGGGAGAGAGACCCAGTTATCGTGAAGTAACTCTTCTGGAACTTCAAACGAAGAAGTATTTTATTTATCATTGTTATGATGGCAAGTTAAAACCCTACAAAGAACTAACTCGAAGGGAACGTTCTACTGTCTACTATCAATATCGATGTCATGGTTTAGACTATTTATCTGAAAAAAAATCAAGAGATTATTTTAGTCAAAGTGAACTTATAAATAGATTAAGTTATTTATTTCGTAATGTTTTTTCCCCGAATGCTATTATCGGGTATAAAGGTGGTGATAAAGAATCTTCTTTAGTTAAAACACTTCAAGAAAAAACTATTTTATATTGTGTTAATCTTGAATATTTTGGAATTGAGAAGTACGATCATTTACTTTCGTTTTATAATCTTAATCCAAGAAATTGTTGGTATCATACTAGCGAACCAACATGTTTATTGTATCATTGTAGTTTGTTTGAATGTCTTTTATTTGCTGCATGTTTGTTTCGTAAATTAGAAGATGAGGTTAATGAACGATCTGTACTGGCTATGTATGATACGAAATTTAATTTTTTAAATTTATTCTCTCCTGAAAATTTTACCAAAATAAAAAAATACACTAGTGTCTTTTATTTAAAAAAAATCAAAAAAATATTGAATGTATTTTCCTTTTATTTTTAGAAACACAAAGATTGTTTAAAAAATTAGCAAAAGTACATTTAAGAAATGCTTATATTTTAAAAATAAAACGTACATTAGAACGTTTTTATTTTGTTAATGAAGTACATATTGTCAAAAACACTATTTTTGTAAAAATAGAAGGAGAAATCTAAAAATAGATCATAGAAACTCTTTGTACATTTAAATATATAAAAAATTATATCATTATACATATAATATAAATAAAACGTTCTTATTTTTTATTTATATTTGTCTTATTGGAAAGCATTAAAATGAGTCAGAAAAAAATCATCCATTATAATGAACGTTTTTGGCTTTTTTATCGAAGAAAATACGGGACAGTTGCTTTAAAAACAGTAGACAATCTATATGAGTTTCAAGAAGTTCCTTGGATACGTGGTGTAATACCAACGAGTTTTCTTGACGGTTATAAAATTAAAACAAATATTCGTGCTCCAGGTCCATTTACTGATTTTTCATTGACATTTAGTAACAATAGAAAATTTCAAACAGATAAACAGAATTATCTTACGGGAGAATTAGAAGCAAGAAAAAAATTTGGAATAAACGAAAAATAATTCATAGTATTGATGTAAAAATTAAAAATAATATTGGAGAAAAATATAACGATGCATTAGGATGGAGTATTGTTCAAGTTAAAAAAGAGATATTCGAACAGGGTGATCTTGGGGCATATATTGGAAAACCTAAAAAACCCTATTTTAGCTCTAATCAATTGTTTATTGATCCTGAGCAAAATTTATTTAACGATGATAAACGTTTTGTAGATTTATCTTATAATTTACCTGCTGACGAAGATTTTATATTGATTCAAAACATTCAATTTATAGATGATCATTTTTTTTATAAATATGGTATTAAAACGGGTGAAGCTGATAAACCCTATACTGAATACGATATTTCTATTGTTTATTCCGATGGATATACGTAGATATGTCTATATATAAAGATAATTTTTTCAAGATGTGTGTGTAAGTGTCATGGCTATTTTTCAGAGAGTACTAAATCAAGAGGGATATAAGATTTATCACGATTTAACACAATATAGTTATTTGGAATCCGTTTTTATTTGGCAATTAGTAGGAAGTGTGGAAATTGAAAAATCAAGATATCATCTACTAATATCTATAGCTGATTATGAAGCATATTTGCGGTATAAATTTATACTGGAAGTAGAATGTTCAAAAAATCCCAAAATGTATATTATACATCAAGAGAATCGCGAAATTCCAGAAGAATGTTATGAATTTCTTCGTAAAATATGTGAAGCATGGAATGATGACCGACTCCCAGGTATCAACGACAAAGGAATTGGAGAATATTTAAAGATAATAGATTATGATAGAAAACATTGTTTTACTTATGAGTGCTTTAGGAGTATTATAGCATTATATTATGATTTTTTTGTTTATAATAAAACTATAAAATACACTTGTAAAAAATGTAAAGGGGAATGCGAATGTAATGTGGATTACCCTAATTTCATCAGTGTAAATTTTAATGACATAAGAGCTTATAATGTAGAAAAATATTCAATGAACAATATCCTCTTATGTAACGATAATAATACAATGAATGTATTTATTTTATTTTAAAATTAATACATTAAAATCTTTTCAAGATTGTTTCTGGGTCTATGATATACAATTCCTCCTTTTTGAAAATGACATTTGATTTTTTTCGTTCCTTGTTTTGCTATATTTTTTACTAAATTAGCTCCTTTTTTAAGCTCTTTTTTTAAATCTTTTATAAAAAGTTTGCTGTATTTATTGATTGTTTTATTTCCTCCACGTTGCCTTTTTTTCCCTTTAAAAATACCCCCACGTTGCCTTTTTTCCCCTTAAAATCACCACCCCGTAAATCTCTTATTCTTCCTACCATTGTTATGAAGGTTGTTTTCTCCTCCAATAGTTATCACCATAGTCTGCAAAAATTTCTTCATGTGCTTTTATATGTTTTATACTTTCTAAATGCATTTTTTTATTATTTGGATCGTAAACAAAATCGGAATTATTTTTATATATAGAACCGGGTTTCCCATTATTCGCATAACGTGCTGCTGCGTGAGTTGTCAAATAAGCATCGATACAAGTGTTTGCATGGTTACAAATACTATATACAGCATTATTGTTTTTACCATATTTACGATCCAATTTGGCTTGTGTTGTTTTTTGACCCGGTTAATAAGAAATATTACGATCGGGTTTAAAAGGTTTTTTCCAAGCAAATAATCCTTCACCAGCATTGGGGATATTTGATTTCTTGATACGTAAGTTATTTTGTTTTGCTAAATGAATCCAACATTTTTTTGTTTTTGCTGTTCGTTTACGACATCTTATTTTGTTTAAGGTTTTACTTCTACATTGAAGAACGTGACGTATACTTTGAGATTTATCATTGCGTCTTTTTTTTCGAGGTAACTTAATTCTTACCATTTTTTTTTAAATATAGTTTTTATTCCTAAATAATCATTATTTTTTTCATGTGTCTGAATAAATTTTACCAAACATTCTACTTTATAGATAATATCTTCGGGACAGTTATATATTTCCTTTTTTAATTCTGTTATTCTTTGTTTTAAAATATTTGATTATCTTGTGTAAAATTTAGTAAACATTCCTTTAAAAGATACGGAGTAAATAATATTGAAGGATCATTATCTTGAATTTCAT
The DNA here is from genome assembly GCA_035772405.1 of Chrysogorgia sp. JL179-B06. Classification (NCBI taxonomy): domain Eukaryota; kingdom Metazoa; phylum Cnidaria; class Anthozoa; order Scleralcyonacea; family Chrysogorgiidae; genus Chrysogorgia; species Chrysogorgia sp. JL179-B06. The sequence goes on along the minus strand of JAYKKM010000452.1, from coordinate 2,214,646 downwards.
ATCCGATATAAGGTAAATTAGACGTTTTTAAATAAATTTCAATATAAACAATTTCACTCATATTTTTTTTTACTCTCTTTTTTTTGTTTTAGTTTTTTTTAAATGGGTTCTTTATTATCAAAAAAAATCCCTCCTATAGTTACGTTGACATGTATTAATATACAGGATTCATACGATGTTACTATTGATCGTGTTGATGGTGAAGACGAAAACATAAATAAAAATAAAACTGCATGTTTTTCTTGTTTTAGAAAAAAAAAAGAAGATGAATGATGATCAGAAAAAATTAAAATATAGTCAAAAAGATATTTATTTAATAACAAAAAAGAAAGTAAGAAAAATGAAAAAATAGACGATTATTTTTCTGTTGATCATATAGAAACTATTAGTAGAGAAAAATTTAAAGTCACTGAACAACATTTTTCATTGAATGTTTCACGGGAAAAAACGGTTAATTTTATTAGTTTTATTCAATCGTTATCGTTGCTTTTTTTCTTATTTAATTAACATTGCGCGGGCAAATGTAAAAAGTGATGATGATTATGTTAGATTTATCTTTAGTAATGCTCCAAAAAGTTTTTTCTCTACAGCCGTTTTACCCGTGAAAGACTTTGACGTTAAATATTTCTTAAATATTATGGAAAAATTTATGCACAGTAATAAAGAAATAATAGCTAATGGTTGGAATAGTAAGATAATAGTTCAAACTTTTCCCACAGGAATAAGTACAAATAAAAAAAAAATAGTGTACTAAGGAAAAAAAGTATTTATAATAGTTTGAATAAGGGAAATGCTACAGATAAAGGCGGTGTGAAAAGTAATGTGTATGTAAAAAAATATGGTCGTAAATTTCGCACGGGTGTATTTTATATTCTTAGCCATGTATTATTTCGTACAGTGAAAGATTGCTGTTTTGCTTTAGCAATATTAGTGGGTTTATCATTTTTAAAACAAGACGATAAATATTTTATAATGAAAAGAAAACCCAATAAACCAGTTGATGATTTATTTACGTGTGAAGAAATTCGAAATGTATATCGGGAATGTGGGATAGCCGAGGGTAATGTTGATGATACACAGTTTAATTTAGTATATAATAATTATTTAAAAAAACAGGGTGTTGATTTGTTAGTGTATGCTGACACTCATTCCGATAATATAATTTATGATTCACGAACTGATAGTGAAGGTAATCTTATTACATTGACTAATGAAATTGTATTTTTATGGTTAAATAATAATCATTACGATGTAGTTTTAAGCATAAAGGAATTTTCTAAACTTAACACCAGTTCTTTTTGTGTTAACTGTATGAGTTATTTTACACGACATAAATATATCGATAACCACCTATGTACTACAAATAACTTAACTTGTTTACGATGTTATAAATATCCGAATAATTGTAAAGATAAAAATAATAAACTTATTTGTAGCAGTTGTGATATCATTTTTTATGATGAAAATTGTTTTACAAATCATTTAACAAATAAAATTTTTAAACCTTCTCAAAGTAATTATGATCGTTTAACACCTTGTCAATATTATTTTTTTTGTAAAACCTGTAACAAAATTTGTCCTCGATTCTTTTTCATATTTTCTAATAAAACAGTGAAACATGATTGTAGCAAACGATTTTGTTTTCATTGTGATAAATACATGAAACAACCTCATTTTTGTTATGTGAAACCCCTTTCATTTGAATATAACAAAGGTAAAGAAAGTGAACCCACTTTATTTTTTTTTGATTTTGAAACAAAAGTAAACAAAACTAAATTGCTTGTACCGTTTTATTGTATCGTCCAAAAGGTATGTAAAAAATGTCAACATATTGAATTTAAAAATACAAACATTTTTGAAAAAAAGGATCAAGAAATTATCGATAATACTATAGAAAAAGTTAGTTGTTGTGGGAATAGACAATTTATTTTTGATAACAATGTTATTGAAACTTTATGTGAATTTATGTTTGAACAAACAAATTCCGTTTGGATAGCTCATAACGGGGGTAGATTTGATACTATTTTTATTTTAAAATATTTTTTAGAAATAAAACAGATAATACCGAATACTATAATGAACGGTACTAAAATAATGAGTTTAATAATTAAAGAACAAAATATTAGAATCCTCGATAGTTATTTGTTTTTTAGTATGAAATTAGCAGATATTCCAAAAGCAATGGACCTTCAAGGGGAATGTAAGTGATTTCATCCTTATGAATTTTACGATTTAACTTATGAGGGTGAAATTGTAGATCGGAAATGTTTTGGATACGAAACATATGAATACAGCAACACTTAATGAATTTGAAAAATGGTATTTAGAAAGAAAAAAAAGAGAAATATATATTTCGTAAAGAGATTTATTATTATTGTTGTAGTGATGTAGATATTTTAAGAAAGGGTTGTGTTAAATTTTCTACAATGATAGGTGCCATAGGTCATATTACACCCTTTTATGCAAATAATTGTATTATAATTGCTAGTTTAGCTTTGAAAGTGTATAGACTTAATTTTTTAAAAAAAAATTGTGTAGGAATTATTCCTGCTTCGGGGTATAGGGGATGTGTAAAACAGAGTTTAATTGCTATTGATTGGTTAGATGAAATTAATCGAGAATTAGGAGGAAATTTAGAATATATCTGTTCACAAAATGGTGAGAAAAAAATTCTAGGACGTTTTGTCGATGGTTTTTATAATGATACGCTATATCAATTTCATGGTTGTTTTTATCACGGATGTCCCAAATGTTTTGACCCCTATGCATTAAACGTTCTTACAAACGAAAAATTTAGTAATTTATATGCAAATACGCAACGTTTTTCTTGGACAATAAAAAATGCCGGTTACAAATTAATCGAGATGTGGGAATGTGATTATTTAGAAGAAAAAAAATATACACAGAAACAATTAATTGAAAAGAAAAGAAAATTTTATCCGTTTACTCCTTTAACACCACGTGACGCATTATATGGGGGACGAACTTCCCCCGTATGTTTATTTAAAGAAACAAAACCCAACGAACAAATAAGTTATGTAGATTTTACATCGCTATACCCTTATGTACAAAAAAATTATGATTTTCCTGTGGGTCATCCTACTATTTTACTGGGGGAAGATTGTAATAAAATAAAAATCAAGGACATATTTGGTTTAGTAAAATGTTGTATTTCACCTCCTCGAAATATTTACTTTCCTGTTTTACCTGTTAGAATAGATGGGAAATTATTATGTCCATTATGTTATAAATGTGCTGTGAAAAAATGTAATAAATGTGAACATAATGAAAGCGATCGATACTTAACGGGTACTTGGACTAGTGTTGAGATTAATGTTGCTATATATAAGGGATATAAAATAATAGCTCTTTACGAAATATATAATTTTGAACGCAAAGAAAAAATTTTTTCACAATACGTAAATCAATTTTTAAAAATCAAACAAGAATCTTCAGGAATTCCTACGGATTGTTTGAACGCAGATGGAAGTAAAAATGATGATAAAATTAAACAGTATTGTAATGATTATTTAAAAAATGAAAATGTTTTTTTAGATAAAGACAAAATAGAGAAAAATCCCGGATTAAGAACTATTGCAAAAACATTTTTAAATTCGTTATGGGAAAAATTTGCCCAAAATGAAAATAATACACAAGTGTGTTTTTTAAACGATTATGAAGAATTATTAAATATAGCCAATGATAAAAGTAAAAAATTAACATCGATGGAATTTATAAACGAAACATTATTACGTTGTACATATAAAAAAATTGATGATGCAACAACACCTCTAAAAACAGGAAATGTAATCATTGCATGTTTTGTCACTGCATATGCACGTTTGAAATTATACGAGTTACTCGATAAATTAGACGATCCCGTTTTATATTTTGATACAGATTCTGTTATTTATATATCTGATGAAAATAATTATACTGATGTTAAAACGATAAATTATTTAGGAGATTTAACGAATGAATTAAATGAAAATGAATGGATAACAAATTTTTGTTCAACGGGTCCAAAATGTTACGCGTATATAACTAATTTAAATCAGGAATGTATTCATGTGAAAGGTTTTACTTTAAAAAATGAAACAATAAAAGAAAAATTGAATTTTTTATCCTTGACACAATGTGTTAAAAATCAAGATCAGATCATCGAAATTAAATATCACAATAAAATATGTAAAGATAAACTTAATCATATTTTTATTGAGGATGAATTAAAAAAATTTTCATTTACATTTAATAAACGTGTTGTTAAAAATAATTTTAATACGATTCCGTTTGGATTTTTAGATAACTGAAATGAACAATGTTTCATTACCATTTCAACACCCTTTTATGTTAACGTTATGTGGTGCCAGTCAAAGTGGGAAAACATATTGGATATTACAATTATTGAAAAATATTAACATTATGATTACACCCGCAATTGTTAAAATTGTTTATTTATATTCAATTTATCAACCTCTGTACGCTGAAATGGAAAAAGTTCTTGTGGAAAAAACAGATATTAGTGTTGAATTTATCGATTGTCAAAAGGGTATTCCCCGCATTACCGATATACAAACGAATACCCGTGAAAATACTTTAATAATATTAGATGATCTCATGTTAGTTGCAACAGCATCAAAAGAAAATCTTGAAATAATAGATAATATTGCAACTCAAGATGTCCATCATCGTAATATTAGTATTATTTTACATGTCAAAATTTAACATATGGTAATGGTAAATTGCGAAATTTACGTGTCAATAGTCAATATTATGTTATGTTTAAAAATTTAAGTGATTATAATATGTATACGATATGTGATAATAAAAAAGTTAATAGAAATAGATTTAATAAAGCATAAAGTTAAATTAATGAGAAGCCCTATGGTTATTTGGTATTTGATAATTGTAGAAAAGGGTATGAAAATTGTAGAATTAGAACCAATGTATTTCCACATAAATCAACGATAATCTATGATTTGTAAATAAATGTAAAAAGAAAAATTAAATAAAAGAGTTGTTTGAAAAATCGTTTTTTTTTAAAGTATATATAGTATGGGGTGTGTATATTGTGTATGATTTTTTTTTAAAAACATGGCAAGAAGAAGATATAGAGGCAGGGGAATTATCCTTAGAAAAAAAAAAGAGGGTAGTAGTGTTCTAGATTTTTTGGGACCTATTGGAACGATAATTGGAAGTCAATTGGGATTCGGTATTCAAAAAAGAAAAAGAAAACAAAAAGGGGGTATTCGAAAAAGAAAACAAAAAGGAGGTTATCATTTTAGCGGTTTTGACCCATACCCCAGCTGGTTAAAATAAAAATAAAAAATCACTGTAAATAGTTCATTTTTTGTTTAATTAAAAATTGGCATTATTAAAACTACAACATGACTGATTGTTATTACTCTTACAATTTTTTTTACATTTTTTATTATATATTCCCACGAGTACACTAGCCAAAATTGTTTCTTTTTTTTTTTTTAATTTAATATCATTTTTTATTTTAATACGTTCATTTTTAAATATTTTTTGTTTATTATTATTTTCGATTTCATTACGACATTGATTGTATAAATATAATAAACTCCAATTTCCACACACAGCAGTATTTTTGGATTGTAATTGTTTACTTTGAATATATTCAAATTTTAGTCCTTTTTTTACACTATAATCATACCAATATTCACGTTTATAAAACGATACATCTTTCGCAAAACTATCAAAAAAATACATATGTTTTGCTTTATCCACCCATATAGCAACCCAATGTTGACCGTTTTGATCTGATTCATCCGTATTCCAAATCCAACACGAGGGATAAAAATTTTTTTAGGATAAATATTTGCAGGAAATGTACCCAAATAATATTTATTTAAAAACTTATTTATTTTTGAAATTTTATTAATCTCGTTCGTAAATAAAAATTGGGTTAAAAACAATGTAAATTCATTGATTTTTTCGTCGCCATTTTCTTCGTGTAGAATAGGGTGTTGTTGAAGGTGTATGAATGTGGGTGGTGAGTGATGTAGATGGTTCTTCGTTACTCGAAAGACCCGAAGTTGTTTTTCCCAAATTTATATAACGTTGTCGTAATTTTATATTACGTATATAATAGGCGGGCATATTTAATTTTTTCAATTCTTTTAAAGCAACCGTCTGCTTATGTTGTGTAAGATTGAACATGTTTTGTTTGCTGACATTATGCGTTAAATCGTATAATAAATCATGATGGTTTATTCCAACACCGTTTAATTTTATTATATCTGTACCCGCAATTCTAATTTTTTTCCTTTCAAGAAATTATTTTATTTGTTGACCACTTGTCACAGCTGGTGTTATACTTACCTCGGATGATTCATCATTGTTCACCTCATTTTCAAGTTCATTACTTTTTCTTTTCATCTTTTGTTGTCTTTTTAAAAAACTAACCATACTCTCTGCGACACGTTGATCATTATTAACTTTTTTCATTTCTTCTTTCATTTTATTTTTACTTTCAATAAGTTCGAAATTATTATTGTTGTTAATTCCCTGCAATAATTTTTCATTTTCATGATCAGTTTTGATTAAATCTAAAATTTCATTTAATTTACTCGGATTAATTAATTGCATTTTATTTACTTCGGTCATTTTTTTTTATTTGTTGGTTAAGTAATTTGTATGCTTTTTTATATATGTTGATTATACGAAAATCCTCAGATAATAATATTTTTAAATCTTTTTCTTTTATTTTGTTCTTAGAAAACTTATTCAAAATATATTTATTATCACTGGAAAGTTGGATAGAAATTTTTTTATTTAAAATATTTTTAGCAATGTATTGTAATTTATTAATTAATTGAGAATCTAACAACGTATTTTTTTTATCAATATCTGCTTTAAGATATTTTTTTAACGATGGTAAAAAATTCTTTTTTTTTTTCAAAGGCTTTTTTCTTTATTTTATTTAATTGAACTAATGTTTCTAAAAATTTTAAATCATCTTCGCAACTTGATGAAGAAGAAGTAATTGAATTTCACTATCCATTTCATCACTAACATCATCGCTAATAACATCGCTATCATTTTCACTATCAACTTGATCATCATCATCATCATCTCTTGAATTATCATTTTTTTCGTCTTTTTTTCCTCTTCTTTTTTTAATTCATAATTTTTTTCTTCATTCTTTTTTTTATGCGTAAACTGAAAACGGTGGAAATACAAGAATATGTTCACGATTTAGTGGTATTTTGTTAATACCTGTTTTTTTTTTTTTTGGTTTTTTTATTCTATTCTTTGTTGTAATGGGTTTTGTGTTCTTCATATTTTTTTGTACATCCCCTTGTTACAAATGTTGATAATTAAATGCTGTGTAATAATCTTGCAGGGGTATTTAATCCTACTCTAATTTCATTTCGAAATTCACCAACAAATATTAACGCACCTGCCTCTGTATTTTGAGAAAAATGAAAATCCACATTAACATTTCCGACGGTCTTATGGGTAATACTGCAAGATGAGAGTCTCTATTATCTGTTAAATCAAATGCTAATATACAATACCCGTTTATAAAGTCATTATAAGTCATGTGCATTTCTGAATAGTTACGATTTAATACCGAGCGTAATTTTGAGTAAGCTTCAGCATGATTTTCTATTCTCGCGGAAACAGCGTTATTTACCGAAACTTCAACATTATCATAATTAGGCCAGTTAAATTCAAAAATATTATGAGTATATGATCCGTTCCAATTTGCTAATGGAGAAAATACAATATATAAACGTGTAGGAACGCTACCATTAAACACATCGATTACTTGATGTGAATTTCGTCCTGCAGCTAATGATTCAGTAATACAACGATAATTGGTTGTATAATATAATGTTTCTTTATTATGGGTCATCATCCCTATATTAATTGCATTTGATAATTGTTTTTTGGGTTTAAATACAGGAATTTTTATTTTAAAATCATCTAGGGTAATTATAGTATCAGCAACGGCCATATTAGCATGATCGGCATCCATCCTTACAATTGTATTTAATGCCCGTGTTAAACGTAATTCAACTTTATACGCTGTAGGAATGTATATTTCAGCACCACCTTCGCTAAATAATGAACAATCAATCTCATCAATCAAATACTGTGATTGATTTTGAAATGCAAGTGTTTTTTTTCTCCCTCCTGCATTTACGACCGCAGTTCCATTATGAAAACCCGCGATATCGCTCATATGTTCGGCTGTATCTAAATATGCTAAATTAAGCTCTTTAGAATCTTTATATCCCGACGGTGTTTGACACATTATAAATTCTATCCATGATGCAAAATGTACAAAATTACCTGATGGCGTAATTAAATTTTCATTTATTTTTAATTATTTTGTTTTCCACATTGTACGAAGGGGTAATGTAATCATCGAAAACCTCGATGCTGCAGGTGATATAACTCCAGCAGCATTTATAATTGATACTCTAGCCATTATTTTAGAATCACTTGTTTTCATTAATCCAACGGCGTTCCCATGCCTTGTAAACGTGTATACTGACGATTGATTATCGACAGGCGTCGCAATAATATCAGTTTCACGACATTCAGTAAACGTATCATTATAGGGTGATAAAGTAAAAAATTGTAAAGGTTCACTAAATAATATGTCATTTTTTCCTCATCTTCAATTTTTTTACTCTTTTTTTAAACGTTAATTTTAAGAATATTTGAAAGTGTTCCCAACACTTGAGGAAGAAACATACCCAGTGCCAATGCTCCTCCAAAACCTCCTTTTTGTATTTTTTTTCTACGTTTGCTTATTCCTCTTTTGTTTTTTCTTTTTTTTACATATTTTTTACGAGTCATTTATTTTATTTTTAAAAAACAACAATAGCCAAAACAATAAAATTAATAATAATATCCACAACATTATGATTTTTTTATATAACATTTTTTTTATTTATACTTTTTTTTACAGTTTATCTATTTTGTAAAAAACGTATTACATTTGGATCTATTTTTTTATCTTTTTATTATCACTTGTATAATAAGTATCTAAATTTAAATTTGAGGGTAATCCCACACCCTCATTTAATAAAATTTCTTTCTTAGTTGGATTTTCTTTATTTTTTCTTTTCACAACAAAATATGATGATGAATAATTTTTTCCACGATTTCTACCATTTAACAATTCAGTATAATCTTCTACGGATAGTTCATTTATTTTTTCAGTCATTATTTTTTTCTCCAAATAAATTTATATATATCTTAATTTCTTCACCTTTTAACGGCACGTTATTCTCATAGTTAATAAAGAACTGTAGTGATTGTTTAGCCTCTTTATCACTCATAAATAAAAAATAGGGAACATTTTTTTTTTCATCATTTAATGATGTATAAGAATTTTTTTCGTCAATATAAAATAATTATTTTATAGTATATATAAAACGTTGTGTTGCATTAGAAATAATAGTAGATGAAGAAACTGAAATCGTTCCATTATTTATTTTTTTTGATTGTGTTATTGCACTGAAATCCATTTTTTTTGCACACGTAATTCGAAATTAATTTTTGATATTTTTATATTCAATCGAATTTAAATTCCATAAAAAAATTTCCCCACTATTTACTAAAATTTTATATTTTTTAATTATCATTTCCCCATTTTTTTCTTCAAGAACAATCAAAGTATTATGTTGAATGTATTAAACAATCAATACTAAGCGTTCCTGAATCAAAATAAACTAATTTTCCTGTAGTATCTTTAACTTTAATATGAATTTCTCTTATAATATCTTTTTTTAATTTTCTCAATGATTTTGGGGGACTATAACAAATTAATTGTCCATTCCCCCCACCACCTTGTCGATTCCATTGAATGGGGACTGTTGTTAACAATTCGGCACAACTATCACCAACTAACCCCAGTTCTATTTCATCACAATATATAAACATTTTATTTAATCCGTCGGATACATTGGGTAAGTAATCAAAATGTTTAGAAAAAAGGGTTCGAGGTGTAGGGTTATCTTATTTATTTCAAACAAGAGAGGTACGATTTCAAGATCTTTTTCATTTTTTAAACCTAGCATAAAAGCTAATTTTTTTGAAAATAATATATTAATCTTTTGATTAAAAGAAGCATATTGAATACCCTTTTTTTCTATCGTAGTCTTGTTAGATAATCGAAATTCATTTACCTGTAACCCATCGACTGCTTTACTCGCATTTTCATATACCCAATACTCAATCTTAACATTAACATTAATAATTACTTTCCCATTTGACCCGATGGTAAAAAAAATTCAAATCCTTCTAAGATACTATTTAAAAATATAATTAATGAATCATAAATTCCGTCGGGTATAATAAATTTATCCGATATAAAAACGAACTCACTGCTTGCGTATACCGTATTATTAATTTCTGCAGGTATAAAATTCTTATAGGTTATGATAAATGAAAAAAAACATTCATCACCCACAATATTTTTAGTTGTTTGGGGATAAAAAACTTGTAACACTTCTAAAAAACATTCATTTCTAAAAAGCATCAATAGGCTGTGCAATTTTCATTTCAAAATCATTAATCAAATTATTTTGAAGTCCTCTTGATATTGAATTACTAGCAATGTGTAAATTCTTTTTTTTTTTAAAACTTGTAATTCAGCACGATAAAAAATTCCTTTAATTTCTTCACGTTGTTCGTCTTCTAATTGATATGTAACGGGATCGGTGATAAATACTTTTTTAATAAAAAATATCTCATTAGTCCATCGTCGAAGACTACTTTTTTCAGTTTGCTCTCACAATACGTACACGAGTACCTACTTGTATCAGATCTTGAGTGGGAATAGGATAATTTAAATGATCACGTACTATTTTATTTTTTACTTTACGTATTTTCCTTTTTTTTCTTCGCGATAAATTTCAAAAGGTGTTGCACCAGCTAATGCTTTATGTGGGGAATTATTATAACGATTAACAATAAGGGGTAAATACTGAATATAGTCAAATTATCCAGTCATTGTTAAAACACGACGAACCATTGTTTTTAAAGTTCCAATTACACGTTCCACATGGGATGCTTTTATTTCTCTATTATACGTATGAAATACTTCAAAATTATACTTTTTACTTAATTTCGTACGTATATCTTGAAATTCTGTCCCTTAATCACTTTGAATTTTAAGAGGAGCTATTCCCTCTTCAATAAGAATACTTTCAAATTTAATTTTAACATTATTAGACGTTTTCTTTTTTATTAATTTTACCCAACAAAATCTTGAAAAAAATATCTATACACACCAACAAATAACGATATTGATTATTATATCGGGTTAAATCTTTATTTTCAGCTAAATCAATTTCCCATTGTTCATTATTTTTATTAACTGCATATTTCAAACGTCTATATATATTTTTTACTACTACTATGTAATCTATAATTAGAATAATCCTCATCAGTTAATGTCTCTCCTTTTAATAATCTTGAAGCTTTTTCAATAAAGTCAGCAGAAAATTTAGTTTTTTTCTTTTTATTCATTTCTAAAATAAAGAAATAAAATAAGTATAATATTCTTCAAGTTCATCAACGAGTTCTTTATCGCGTAATATCCCCATAAAATCAACTTCTATATTTTTACACGCTAACTCTTTATTTATAGTATTACCATACAAACATAATGTATCTTGTATATTTTTACAACATTTAAAACGATAAAAAAATATTTCTGAAATTACTGTTGGACTTAAACGGTGACAAACCTCATCATCATCACTTTCTACTTTTATTTTCTTAATCTTTTCGTTGTCGTCGTCATCGTCGACGTCGTCGCCAAAATTGAGTGGGGGTTTCTTTTTCTTCAATACTCGTTTTTTGACTGTGGTAGGTGGGGATTTATGACCTGTCGCATGATTATACTTTCTTAGGGCAATAATATATTCATCCAAGGAATCTTTCTTTTTTATATGAAAACTACCCCAGTTATCAGACCATACGATTTCACTTGACGTTGCGTTGTTGTTGTTGCTGGTTGTCGGTGTTGGATCATCGTCAAATTCCATTGCATCGGATAATTCGTTATCTTGATGTTGATAACAAATTTCCAAACCACACCACGCATCTGTACGAACAACCAAACGGCATCTTTGCTTTTTCCAATTTTCAAATCTTACCACTTCAAAAAATATCTGCACCAATTTCTCTTGAATGCTAATCTTATTAAGAACATTCAACAATGAAGGAATATGATCATTTTTCACTTCAACAGCGCTATTGTATGTGTACTTGTCACATCTTTTATTTGTGGGATATACTTTTGCGAGAATAGCATTACCGTTGATTTTTTTTTGTGCAATTATTTTTGCAGACAAATCTGTATACGATTGCATTTTATAAAAATGATCATATTGTTGTCTCGCATAAAGTTCCACCATCTCTGAATCTGTTCCCGAGTGAAGGGTAAATGATGAATCACTGTAGGGACAGTGCTTATTTTATACCCTCCTCACAATTTAAAAAAATTGTTTTCCATCAAAATGAAAAAAATTTTATTACACTAATAACGTATATAATTGATTACAACATTTTATATCAAATAAACTATTTTGTTTGCTTTGCATAACTCCTAAAATTTTAAATAACTTTCTATGTTGTTTTATTGTTTTTATTTTACATTCTATTTTATTTTCTAGAAATGCAACAAGTGCTTTCCTTATTCTTCCATTTCCATCGGAAAAAGGATGAATGGTTTCAAAAATATAATAAATCAAAACTGATATATTTTTCTTTGATAGATTTTACGTAAAATTCATCTAAATGTTCCATATATTGTTGAATATCTAAAGGATCAGCCCCCTCATGAAATCCAACCAATCTTTTTTTTTTACTGTAATTTCCAGCATTCGTTAAATGGACCATAGATATTTCATGAATAGTTTTACAACATTCACTTATTTTTCATTTTTTTCCATATAAAATTTTCGAAGGGCAAAACAAAATCTCCCACATCTCATCCAAAATTATTTTTCATTTTCTTCGTCTTCTTCCATTCGTATAACATCATATGCAAACACTTTACATTTTATACAGTGTTTTATTTCCATTTTTTTTTTCTACATACACGTTTCTAAAAAATATCCCAATTAACATTCGGTTCAGTCAGTTCGTTTTCATATATGGGATTTTTTGAAATTAAATTATAATTCAATGATGTTTGTATATATTTTCTTATCATAGTAAATAAATCTTTTACTTCTTCTTCAACCATTATTACATGTGCAAATACTTTCTCATTATACTTAAATTCTCCCGTACACCCCCCATAATTTTTTATTCGCGTAACATCGACAGGATGTAATAGTAGGGTGTGATTTTCATTTAAATCATAATTACGTTTGTTTAAAATATTTAATTTCAAAGGATCAAACTCAAAAAAATAACTTTGACTCTTACAATTTTTATACCGATATTTATCAAAGGATACTTTACCCTTTTTTATATAATATATAAAATCCCAAAAATCATATCTAATATTTTTTTCAGAAAGACATTGTTTTTGTCTATTGAGAAAACTTCCTATAGGGTTATGTTCACGACAATAAAATATAAAACATGAAGTGACCATGATAATATTTTTAGTTGAACTACAATAAACATAAGAATTGAAAATACTTGGTGCTACCATTAACAAATATAAAAAAAAATTTAAATGGCCTTTCTCGTGCTGTATGTGCTTAAATTTGCTTACTAAACTTTCTTTTCCATAACCCAGGGTATAAGATAAGTGTTTTCTTTCAAAGGTTAGATTTTGTACAAAATATGTATAATGATACTTATCTTTGGTTCTTAAACATTGAAATAAATCTGAGTGGTTTTCAAGGGGTAATACAATAAATAATTATTTAAAACAATCGGGGAATGAAAAAAACTACAGCATATCGTGTCTGATTCAATTAATAAAGTACGTTGAAAGAGTGTTCTCTTCAAGGAATATTTTCTTTGACTTGCTTGTAAATTCGGGATCATATGAGAGTAACGACCTTCTAGGATAAAATAGGATTCCATTCCACGGGTTCCCTTGATTTTTTTCATGTTGACTATATAACTTACTTCGTCGTGGGGGCGAATGTTGTTTTTACATTTCATCATGGGACATGTGACATATTTTCCACGATAATATTCAAATAATCCACATATACAAAATAAATATCCAATTTCTCCTTGGTTAAAATATTGAAAATAAGGAACAACTCTTAAAATTGTTTCAATCATATTGCTGTGATTTGAAATGTCATATTTTTACTCTTTATATAGCTTTTCAAATTCATTAAGCTAAATAAACATTAATCTAAATAAAATAAAAAACATTTTGTTTTCGGGTTCATTCTTCAGTTGAATCTCATGCAAGCAATATGTCAAAACCCAAACAGTATGATCTTCACTATCTTAAAGAAAATTGTCGAAATCAAAAATTTATTGTACGTAAATGTGAACAAATCCTAAATCCATGCTTTCCTATGAATCGATTATATATAAATTTGGAAGTTATGGAGTATGCAGAAAATAAAAAGCTTAATTATAAACAATATATAACAACATATGTGGCAGGAGATTGTGGTATACATAATTTCATAAATCAAAAAGTGTATATAAATTCTTTTTTTTTAATAAAAAACGCTTTCTCGATTTATTTAACTGTTTTATTTCAAATATTTAATTCATTAAAATTATTACATAATTCCCCACAAGAATTTAAATATACATGTAGTTGCAACATAGATTTATCAAAATGTATTTTATTTATTAATGTTACAATATAATTTCCATTACTGGTACCATAAATCACATTAAGTACAGATAATATATTTTCATCTTTAATAAGAACTAAATAAAGCTCTTGACCATCAAAATTTTCACGAAAATGATAATTTACTAATCTAAATCTTGAATCCTTACATTTACCATACAAAAACGTTTTTGAATAACATGGGATATTATTTATCTCAAAACAATCAAGGGTCGAAATTAACGTGGGTAATCTCGGTTCTCTATCAATAAATACTACATGTTTTCCCACTAACTGATCATAAAATGACATAGTCCAACTAAAACCGGTTATTAAAAATCTATAATATCTTTTTCCACCATATCGTTTCCGAAATATAGATTGTTCATTTTTATCTTCCACATAAATGTTAAAATATTTATAATCATAATCAGCACATCTAAACTGATAGGGATGCTCTCTCCATTCCAAAAAATAAAACGTTGAATCTCGTGTTTTTTCTATCTCAAACAATTCAGCATGTAATAAATATTGAATGTCGGGATAAAGAATTTCATCAAAATCACGCTCTCGTACAGCCATTTAAATCTTTTTAAAAAAACTTCGACGTCTTTTCTTCTATTCGTCGTAACCTATTTCCACTGAAACAATCACTGTATATTTCCACCGTATATTTAACTTGTTTAACACCCAACGTTTAAAACTGTTTAGTCTTGAAAGTTTTAATTCATCTGGATGAATCGGACACGGATGTTTGTTAATACATCTTCCACATGGATGTTTGTTATAATATAATCTTTCAAATCGTTCATATGCTTTTTCAATACGTTCCATTGTCTAACAAATATAAAAACAATTATTTTTTTACTCTTATTTATACTGTTTCTTTTTTTTTTTTATGGGATTTTCTTCTTTAAATCTTTTAACAACATATCTTCTTTAACAACCATCTCTTTAATCTACAACAACGTTTTTGTTTTGGATCTTTCCACGGTGTATAATTCGCACACACTTCCCCGCACATATTTCCGTTAAGACATTGTCCACAGGGATATTTTGAATAGAATAATCTATTATATCGTGCATCTACTGTTTCCACGGTTTCCATGATATTTTTGTAAAACCATTTTTTTACATTTTCATTTATATCCTAATAAAATTTATTTTTGATTTTTTTTTTATATATTTTAGAATATCTGTCTTTTTTAATTTTGATTTTTCTTTTTATATTTTTTTTAATAAAAAATTATATATAAACGCGTTACCCACATGTTAAACGTTATTGTGAATGATGTCGAATTCACATGTACGCTATCGTGATTGTGATGAACATAACGGTAGAAGTTATAAAAGAATAATTGCTGATGACTTTAACCCCTACAAAATTGAAGATGAAAGTAACTATTATCCAAGTCGTTTTCTAGCAAAAGAATTACACCACTTTACCTATGTTGTAAATAAATGTCAACCTACGGTATTATGCGAATGTATTGGTGATATACCCTCAACGCCTCCTCCTCAAGCATATTACTTAGCTCTTGAAGTTATAAAGAAACATGAACATGAAAATGATGAATGGAATTGTTCATGTCTGGTTGAAAACATAACAACAATTGTTGACTATGATGCTTCTGATCTTTTACAAAAAGAAATTAAACTAATAATAGATTATAATAATTTGATGAAAGCTGTAGCATATACTCAATAAAAACTTTTTTTTTTTAAATTCGTGTTTTTATCTCTTGTATAATAAAATTAAACTAATAAATAATGTTTACTCAATAATTCCACAACAAATTAATTTTTAAAAATATTTATTTTTCTTGTAATAAAAATTTTTACAAAAAATAAAACTCGATATTTTTTTTGTTTCTAACTTTCAAATCAAAAGTTTTTTATTTTAAAAACATTACAAAGAAAAAAATATTTGTTTCTTCTACCCCTACGGTCAATGAAATTGTAAGGTTTAATGTTTAATATAGGTGTTGAGTTTGCTAATTCTACATTATTATTTTTAATATTTATATATTTTCACTTCAATGATGATAAGAGGTTCTGTAAATTATCCTCCGGAGCCCCAAACGCGTCTACTATCAACAATTTGAAATATCGAGGCCCCTGACAATCTTTCAGATATAAATAATATCCATATCTTAAACACGAGGGAATCACAGGTTCGTAGTTTACTAATTGTATGGGTTCAGCATGATAATAAAATGTAAGATAATCATGAGATTCACATTCTCCAAAATCAATCATTGAATGCAACCACATGTTGAAAATAATAGAAAAATATATTTGATACCCTGCTTTTATAGTCGCAAAATCTATAAAAGTAGGTTGTCAAACTATAAAATTTTCACAAAACGTCCAAAAAAATATTGTCAGGATGGTATATTGCAGTTTCTGTTATTGTGAAGTGAATTCCTTCTATCATTTTTTCATGCATTACAGATGTAAAGAATGCTTTGTAAACCATCATTATTGTTATTCTTGTAAACAGAATTACGGACGACTTATCTATAGTAAAATAGTTGATCTATGTGAATGTGATGATAGAATACAAAGATGGAAAAAAACTTATTTGGATTAATAAAATTTTTTTTAAATACATCGTCTACCATTTCCAATATGATTATAATTCGGATGATCTTTTTTCCATCCTCCTTTTTGAATTTTTTTAGAACGTCGTCGTTTTCGTATTCGTTTTTTTATTTTCGTTTTCGATTTTTTAATACATCGTCTACCATTTCCAAAATTCATAAAACTTATGATTATAATTCGGATGATCTTTTTTCCATCCTCCTTTTTGAATTTTTTTAGAACGTCGTCGTTTTCGTATTCGTTTTTTTATTTTCGTTTTCGATTTTTTTATACAACTCCTACACTTGATTTTTATGTTAACTGAAGTACGACAAGCAATGCTTTATTAAAAAAAAAGAAAAACCTTCTATTTATACTGTTATATCTGTTTTTGATTTTTTTTTTATATCTTTTCTGAGACACATATTTATAAGATGTTTAAAACTAAAAAACTTTATCATTACTGAAAAAAAACAATGTCCGTATTACGTTATGTTAGTATATGTACAAATAGTATAACTTTTTTTGACACATCCAAAAATACTTTTCAGCGCTATTTATCATGTGGATCTCTTCTTAAAGAATATCCTGAATATATATATTTTGTAGAGGATTGCAAACCTGTTACAATAATTGAAACAAAACAATGTTCTATAATAAAAAAAATGGTGTGGAACAACACCCGTATGAAGTAACCCTGAAAGTTATCAATCATGGAGAATCTGGAAAAACAATAAAAATATTATCGGAGGAAGATGTTCCTCATCTTTTTCATAAAAATGTTAAGTTTATAAAAACTGACAAAGACATAATAATTCCTTCTCTTAAAGTTTTTATTGTGTATTAAAACGTTTATTTACAACAATCACACTTTTGTATTTTTGCATTTATCTTGTTATCTTCATCATATATATATCTTTGTCTCCATCTTGCTAATCTATCGTCACAATAACATTTATTTATCAATTTACTAAAAATTGTTCTAGTGTATTTTCTTTTACAAATTCTACAGTAATGTTCATCAACATGACATGTTCTACATGTAAAATGCATTTCAAATTCAAATAAGAAATCAACTTCTATATCGCAGTGTGAACAAAACCCTTCGATCATCTTGTTGTCTTTTTTCAAACGTTCGTGGAGATGTTTCGTAATGTAACAGTTGAATCAAAATATACTTGTTCTTGCAAATTGATTACGATGTTTCGCTTAATTATCACAAGAAAATAATTTGAAGATACTCCCAGTTCCGTATTGAGATGTGATTCTGGATTGAGATCTTTTACTACTAACCCCCGACGATCGTTACCAAAATGAATAAAATCCTCTCCCATATAAACCACAGCATAAAGCTTAGAATCCTTGCAATCACGAAATATATAAGCATCCTTATACATTTTAAGATGTAAAGGATTTATTACTTCAACATCTGATTCTGCCATGATTTTGATCATGATTTCTATGATATCAGTTTTTTTATACCCTAGTTTTTTACAAATGAAAAAAAATTTTCTCAAAACACTTTCATATAAATAAGCTGAAACTATTTTTTCTTTTTCATTTATACAATACGTGCTTATATAAAACATTGTCCAAACATATCTACAAACTTAAAAAGTTTAAGAAAAAAAAAAAAAATGGCTACGAAAGAAGAAATAACGAACGAAGCTTCCTATGGAGAATCCCGCCCCATAACCCCATATGGTTCTCCTATCATATGGGACTACAACGATAAAGGAGAAGGATGCGCGTATGGGGTACGTGTACGGGATACGGATACGTATACATCCAAAGAGTTTAATTTCGATGACTTCAAACCCTTCAAACCCATTCAGGATAATGGTGATTCTGACAGTGAAAATAGTTTGAAGACAAATTTGAGTAGTGATGAAGATGATGAAGAAGTAAAGGAGGAAGAAGTATTTACTATAAAACAAAAATATACCCGCTATGAACTTGAGACTCTTCAGTGCAATTATCCAAATCAAAAATATATTTTACAAAACTGTAAATACTTTCCCCTTAGTACGCTATCCAGGTATAAATTATATTTAGAAGTGGTAGATGGGGAAAATCTTTGTCCACAAAAATATATAACAACAATAATGCTGACTGATGATTCCATACTTAGTTATATTAATAAAGAAATGTATTTATATTAATAAAAAAATAAAAAGAGAATTTTGTTTGTCAAAAAAAAGTTTTTTTTATTGTGTGTTAAAGTACATTTCATCTATTTTTTTTTAAATATATTTCATCTATTGAATAACACCAAATAATTTTTTGAGATATTACCTCTGAAAATTTTTATCATTTTTTTTAAAAATACCGTAACTAAGGAATATCAGTCATTCGGCCATAAGATGGCGTCGAGGTAAGAGCTCCATGGCGGAAATTTCTATGATTAATTCTATAATCAAATTTTTTTTGATTATTTTTATTTCAACATCATACAACTCTTCCAATAAAAATAATATGGACGTTTTTTGGATGGCACGTGTAAGTATAAATCACATCGGGTGAGGTATGATGGTCGTTTATACTCAGTTTTTTTTTTGACTTTTTGATATCTATCTATCTCATGAAATTGACTACGATCACCTTGATTGACCTTCCTCTCTCTGGTCGTCAAACTCAAGGACAATCAAAAAACTGGTCGTACAACAACACCAGGTTTCATGAGATAAATAATATCAAAATTCCAAAAAACCTCTTGTATACGACCAGGTGCATATCCCTCCTGATTTGATGACTGGTCGTTCTTTACAGGGTGACCACACCTTAAAAATACGACACCCTCCTGGAAATATGGGACTGGACTGTGCTCTGATTGGTCAATTCAAATCATTCTTGATTCTGATTGGCTTAGAGCTCGGTCCAGTCCCGTACACATTGATAATAATAATATATATATTATTACTACTAACTTTGTCCATCAGGTAGGATGGAGCGTTATTAGACAAACATTTGTATATTAATAAAAGAGTCTTAAACCTAATCCTATGTTCCACCGGCAGCCAGTGTAGGTCCATTAAAATGGGTGTAATATGGTCATGTTTGCGCGTTAGGCTTAATAGTCTGGCTGCAGAATTTTGGACACTTTGACGCTTTTGGATCTGCTGTTTCGGAATCCCATATAGTAATGAATTACAGAAATCGAGTCTTGAGGCGACAAACGCATGTATCAAAGTTTTGGCAGACTGCATGGAGATATATTTCCGTATTCGGCTCAGATTTCGTAGGTGGTAAAACGCTGACTTACAGATGGCAGTAACTTGAAATTCCATTGACATAGCCGAGTCAAAGACTACGCCAATGTTTTTAACAGTGGTAGAGCATTCTATAAGTTCACCACAAATGGAAATAGAAGCAATAGGTGGTGGAGGACGGTGACGAGCATTTAAAATAATGAGTTCTGTTTCTCTTTATTCATCTTCAACATGTTCTGAGACATCCAGTAGTCTATGTCACGAGTGCATGCCTCAATCTTGGCTTTAACCAGATCAGATTCTGATGATTTGAATGAAATATAAATATGTGTATCATCTGCGTACAAATGGAAGTTCATGTCATGATTACGAATGATATCTGCAAGAGGTGTTGTATAAAGCAGAAAGAGCATAGGCCCAAGTACTGAACCCTGTGGGACTCCAAAGGGTAGATCACGTTCAGACGAGACACTACCATTAACACTAACAAACTGTCTTCTGCCAGATAGATATGAGAAGAACCAATCAAGTACTCCATCTCTAAATCCAAATCTACTGTACAATCTATTTAATAAGGTACTAGAAATACGTGTACGCAACAACCCCTCTCCCGCCGTAATAGCGTAGTCCTTAGTTATTTTACTTAAAAATCGATAACCCATTGATTTGCCTATCTCTGAGAGCCTTTAAACTATCAAGCTTGTGTTGTTCTGAATTTCATTGTTTCATAATTAGACATCAAACTAAATAACTAAATAACTCAAAGTGTTTACTTTTTTGGGTGCAATTATATCAATCTGCAATGATTAAGATTTATTTGATATGTAAAGGCCGGATCCTCACTGTGATGTCACACTGTATAATAACTTACTGAAAATGTCAATCAAAGCACTCAAAACTCAAAGCGTACAAAAAGTATCTCACTACTGACAATTAATCATTTTGAGGCTGCTACATAACGTGTCTAGCAGGTTTTGCTACATATACTACAGGGCATCATTTTTCACATTATTATAAATTCTAGTTAATATTTGTTACTATTATTAAGTTACAACATTATTTGTTACTATTATTATTAAGCAAAAACTTGAGTAAAAAGTGCCACATTTTTCTATACCGTTTATAATCTCTCCCACTCAAAACCCCTTTGGAAGTAAGTTGTATAATCCCAGGGCATATAAACAGATTCTACAACGGCATATATCTTCCTCTGTTCAGGTTTATAAACATTATATACCGCACCTTTAAAAAAATCTCTGAACACATTTGCTTAGTTTTTAATGTATCGGGACCCTGGCTCCTTTATCAAAATGACACATTAGTTACAAAAGTGAAGCCCTATTTATAACAGATTACAAGATGATGATATTCAAAAAAGTCTCTCAGGTTCAGTTCCATGGGAATAAAGCTGTTTAATTTATATGTCCAGAATCATATTTTATTGCCCCAATTAAAAAAATGCACATATAAATGCTCTTGTGGTGCATGCCCAATTAGTGTGTTGCCAGATTTGTTGATGAAGGTAATACTTTTAGTTCGAGTGATCAAACATATTATATTAATTTTACATTTGATTGTTTGTTTGTAAGAAATGTAATAAAATCTATGTTAATAAAATCTACTTTATATATCCTTCAGAAAGCACTTCAACAAGAGTAGCTTAAATATATATAAAACCGGCATTGTATATGCAGTTCTATTCCAAGGACAAAAGTGTTTCCCCACTAACACTAAGTGCAGGCCAGGTCAGGCATTACATGCGTAGGTCTATAAACCTGTACAATGCCAGTTTACACTACTCAAATGTACAAATGCCTTTATGCCCATACAAAAATTAAAAGCACAACATTGTCATTGATGCAATGCATTACAGTAAATTATATCACATTATCACCACATTGATCAAGGGTGCACTTCACCTGCTTGTTGGTTGAGCTGACACATCCATGCAATCAGGCGCGGATTTAGAAGTTAGTCGCATAAATTAGATTTAGAATTTGCAATTCAAAATACCTGTGAATAACAATCCTATTGGATAGATTTTTGTTCTGAATTATTCTTAAGAAAAGCATAACCAATAGGGTTGTTCATGAAGTGTCTAATTTATGCGACTAACTTCTAAATCCGCGCCTGCATGCAATATATCTAGTATTATAAAATAATTGGAAGTAAATGAGCGACAACACGTTTCTGATTGAGATAAAAAACCGTGTCATTATAAGTCAATATTAAAGCATAAGCTAAGCTGACGTGTTCCTCGCGTAGATTTTGTCGTTTTTGACGTAGTGTAAATTACAAAAGGAAGTCAAAGAATACCTGGATAGAAGATAATCAAGGTACTAACACAAGAGAATGTTTTAACTGCAACGTTGAATACGTTTTCATCGCTAAAATCGCTAACATGTTTCCTAGCAACGCACATAGCAACGCCGCTTATAACAGTTAAATATGCATTTTTCATGGGCTTTTAGTGTTAATTTAATGGTGTTATTTTATAAAAGGAATAAAAAACTTTGTCTTGTGTGATTATCGAGTTATAATGGCACTCGAGAAGTTAGTAAAACACAGTGGCGAAGCTGGACGTAGCATGCTATGCTAATTTTAATATTTTGAAAACAATATATTTCTAAATATCTGAATATGTAAATGATTTCAAAATTTGCATGCCGTACGACGAAATGCTAACCTAATATCATCAACACCCTAAACCTAACCCTAAATCTAGCCAAATTACTAACCCTAACCAAAAAAAATATGCATAAAAGGCAAATTAATTGCTCAACACAGACTCGCAGTGTACTATTATTATCCATTATTTGAGAAATTATTAATTTATTTACCTTTATTTGTGTCTGTTCTTGCCCGTCAACACTGCAGTCTACAATTACTGCTTGAAATCAGCTGATAAAGTCTGTATAATTTGATGCTTTTATAGTCCAGAGGTTCTGCAACTTGTAGTACGCCGCAACCCAAAAAAAACGCTTTTGGTTTTCGGGGGGGGGGGGGGAAGCGGCGGCGTAAAGGTACGTTTGTCGCGCTGACGTCATATAAATTTAAACGCCAAATGTAACCACCAAAAAGCCGTTTATAGTACGTACGTCCCAATCACAATTCGTAACCCTAATAATCCTAACTTAACCCCTTCTACTGCCAAATTATCCCTCTCTAACCCCAATTTTCCTTTGTTACCATGGCAACAATAAAGGATCGTTTACCATACATACAAATATATATATATTCCGACATAAAGGCTACTTTCACTTCCCCTTGCATAAAAAAGCGCGGGAAAAAATTCCGTCGAGATTAGCACCCTCGCCCCAGGGCCTTCGGCCCTGGACGGCGCTTCGCGCCGCCGGGCGAGGGGATTATGGTCCAAAGTGAAGAATGCTGCCGATAAATCTAACAAAAGGAGAATGACTGATTGCTGATTATCCAAAGCAAAAAGGATGTCGTTTTGAACTCTCACAAGGGCGGTCTCCCTAAAATGTTTTTCTTTATATGCGGACTGAAAAATTTCGTTCAGATTATTGTCATTGATGTGGTCCCTGGTTTGTTCCGCAACAGTTTTCTCGATTGCCTTAGATATAAACTTCAAGTTAGATATTGGTCTGAAGTTCCCAATCAAATGATCTAGGGAAGGTTTTTTAAGTGGAGGATCTAGAACAGCAACCTTCAAACTGGCAGGCATAACGTAATTAGCTAAGGACAAATTCACTATCTTGCACTGTTATTTTCAAGGAGTTAATTTGACTCCAAAAGTGGAGTAGAAAAAAAAGGTACAGAATAACTCCATTTTTGGAGTTAGTTTTACTCCAAAATTTTTACTCCATTTCTGGAGTAAACACGACTCCAAAATTGGAGTTAAAATAACTCCTGTAGGAGTAAATTTATACTCCAAATTGGAGTCAATTTGACTCCAAAAGTGGAGTAGAAAAAAAAGGTACAGAATGACTCCTTTTTTGGAGTTAATTTTTACTCCAACATTTTAACTCCATTTTCGGAGTAATCGCGACTCCAAAATTGGAGTAAAAATAACTCCTGTTGGAGTAGATACCTACTCCAAAAATATGACTCCAAAACTTGAATTAGAGAAATAGAAAAATAACTATATGCAGGGGTAAACATATAATCACACCGAAAATGAAATCAAAGCTACAAGAGTCAATATGGATTTAATTTAATTTATTAAACACTTTTAAAATTATAATAACAGTTATACTGTAATTATATTAAATAATTATTGAATAGAATACAATAGTTACTTAGTGTATAAAAATATAATAATATGGTTACTTGACACAAATAAAAACTTAAACAATGTACTGATACATCAAGATGTTCACCTCAAGTCCAACTCCTGGAGATCTTTGCTGCATTTGTTCTACTCATGAGTGTATTTTTCAGGAAAGGTACACAATATTGCTGGCCAATGCATACACAATTTTAAATATATAGTAACACCCAATTAGCAGTGAGTTCATTTTCACAACGATTTCACCCCTGCCACCATGTAAAGGGGATATACATAAGCCAGCTCACCTGCTCCAATTTGCTTAGCTCAAAAGTCCTTTATCAATTCATCAATACATTCATCTTCCTTCAAAAAAAGAAAATAATATATAATCAGCTACATGCATCAATAACTCATTACATAGTTAAGAAATGAAACATGGTCACCAGTGTTTTAAAATGTCTATGAAGTGAAAAATTCGCTAGCATTTTTTTTGCTTTAACGGACGGCAGGTGCGTACGCTGAAAATTTGAAAAGTGAATCTGCTGCATAGTCTTCGAGCTATCAACTCTCAAAGTTTGGCATGGCTAAATGTTTTTGGTGAAATCTGAAAGGCGCGGTTTATTGTCTTGTGACGTATGCAGGTGTACTTACTATGCATAAGAAGAATGTATTTGAACATTAATGATCCACCTGCATACGTCATATACATGCACCACATATATCCAATCCCAATCTTTCCCTATTTTGTAATGTTAAACTATGCCAATGGACAAACTTTGAGAGTTGATAGCTCGAAGTATGCAGCAGATTCACTTGAAATTTTCAGTGAACGATCCTGCCAGGCTACTTTGTTCGTTAGAGCAAAAAAATGCTAGCGATTTTTTCACTTCATAGACACTTCATTGCAGTCTGAATCAAATATTATTCAAATTTGCAGCATAATTGCTTTACTTGTTAATTCCCATTGGCATTTGCATAGATGAGAGCATGGTTTTAGCTAATATCCTTCCTGTAGAAACATACTGTCTATAAGTGACCACAATTTGGTTGTTGTTACAATTTGGTACATAATTAGCATATTACATTGACCAAAACACACAAGACAATGTTAGGGCAAATTTCCTTTTCACATATTTAAAGTGCCTAGTATGAAATGAAAACATCGATATTCAATAATGTGTTCCCTTCGAAAGTAGGTTTTGAATAATGATGAAATTTGTTTAATTTTTTTTTATTATTCACCGTTGTCTAGTTATAAGCATTTGAAATTTTAGTGTGATGACGTCACAACGTGTACCTGAGAATTATTTATAAAGTGTTGATATTTCATAAAGTATGACTTGCACAAAGATGAAACATGGTAGCAATGTTGTCCTTTAAGTGCTAGACTCACCACTGAGTTGTATAGTTATCATGGAAACATGCTAGGTTCCAGACCCTTTTACCCTTATTTCATAAAATGTAATTTTCTTGTTTTCTGGATACTTGCTGTTGACTTTGTTCTGGTTATGTATTTGGAATGACATCCTTAATATGAGAGATGACAGTGTTTGTCTAAACAATGCCTCATACTAAAACTAGAGCAAGTTTTTATTTACTCTTTCAGGGGCCTGGAGCCTAGCTTATTACCATGGTGATCACAAAAAGTAGTTTATCACCTAGATTATATTGTGGTAGTTGAAACGCTACTAAGTTTCGTAGTTTTCGTGTAAACACTTCACAAAATATCAAGACTTTAATATTTCTCTAGTACAGCACGTCCACCTTGTGACGTCATCACGCTAAAATTTCAAATGCTTATTTAACTAGACAACGGTGAGTGATAAAGAATTTTTTTAACAGATTTCGTCATTATTCAAAATCTACTTTCAAAGGAAAGACAGTATGGAAACTGGATTTTTTCATTTCATAGGCACTTTAACATCAGTAAATAACCCTGGATATGAGGCTGAGTACAGAGTAATTTGTCACAGGTTCAAAATCAAATGTAATTTTAGTGACATTGCTACATGTAATTAAATATAATAATTTTAGGATCTATTGTGTGGCTGCTTAGGTAGCCCATACCAACTCATATATTATGGATTTATAAGTTGTAACTAACTGAATGGCAAGATGTAATGAGGATATGATTGACACAATATATAAATACTGTAGTCTGCAGCAAGATAAAAATGTAATACAGTATAAAATGTAATGAGAGTCATAGAGTTGTTAACCCTTCTAATAACTAAATGGTAAGAGATACATTAATTTGGACACAACTGTCATGTACATAATATGTAAAAATGTAATACAGTAATTCAAATTTCATAATACATTACATACTGTACTCACCAATTACAAAGATGATTTCCACACAGCGTAAAGCGAAATATCTTTATTTTCTTTCTTCGGTCATGCATGATGGTGATCCTAGGAACTTATCCCCAAATAAGTCATGTACATGTAACTTGTTTGGCATTAACCTGTTCTCATATGGTGACTGTTGAATTAAGTCTAGAAAATTCTGAAATTAAAATGATATGTTAGTTGCTTTAAATGTAAATTTTAAAAATGTTAAAGACTGCATAATTAATGATGAGTGATTAATTTATAATAAGCATTGTGCATGTTCTATACCTAAAGATTTTATTATAAATAAATTTAACTCTAAAGTTGTTTACAGAGAAGCAAGAAATAAAACACATAGAATCCATAATCCACCACATGCAGGAATTGAGTGGCATTCTTGTAACCTGAACATAAAATTCATATCTTGTTGCCAACATCAAATATCCCACTGAGGGAGTGGTCATTATTTGTAGGGTTTACTGGGTATGGAATATTTTAAAACTGAATTCAAAAATTTTCATGACTCACTCTATCAGCGAATAAAAAATGTTGAAGCTTGTCCAAACAAGCATAATTGGTCAATTTAAAACCTTGTTGATCCTTGTGAGATCATTGGCACATCCAATATGAAATATGGAAATACATGTTGTTGTTTTGAAAGTTGCATGGCTGGTGTATTTCCAAACTGGTGAGATAGTCTCGTCTCATAATTTTAAAACCATGTTTCATACATGAACAGAAATACTGTAAGAAAATTTATGGTTTTCTGTTTATTCTGTCTCATTTAACACCAGAACTTTGTGTTTTTCATAGCCGTAGAAAGGATTGGAGGGCAAAATATTTCATGAACCGACCCAGTATATCCCCATAAATAATGACCGGTTGCTTATGTGTATCTAACCACTGTGATCTAACTCAATGTTGAGACAGTCTCGTCTCAGAATTATAAATCCTGTTTCATACATGACCAGAAATACAGTAAGAAAATTTATGATTTTCTGTTTATTCTGTCTCACTTACATGTAACACCAGAACTTTGTGTTTTTCATAGCCGTAGAAAGGATTGGAGGGCAAAATATTTCATGACCCGACCCAGTATATCCATAAATAATGACCGGTTGCTTATGTGTATCTAACCACTGTGATCTAACTCAATGTGTGGTTACAGTTACCCATGGCATATACAGTATTATATATACTTGTATATATATATATATATGAGACAGTCTTGTCTCAGAATTCTAAATCCTGTTTCATACATGAACAGAAATACTGTAACAAAATTTATGATTTTCTGTTTATTCTGTCTCACTTAACACCAGAACTTTGTGTTTTTCATACCGGTAGCAGTAGAAAGGATTGGAGGGCAAAATATTTTGTGAGCTGACCCAGTATATCCATAAATAATGACCGGTCCGTCGCTTATGTGTATCTAACTCAATTTGTGGTTACAGTTACCCATGGCATATATTTATTTATGGTGAAGGAAAATTTCGAGTGTTGGAATATATACATTTTAAGACCAAACCGGGACCAGTTGCAAAAAATGCAACTTCAAGGCCTTCCGACTGGAATTGAACCCGCAACCCTGCGATGCTATTGCAGTGTCTGACCACTGAGATAGGGAAGCCGTTGCCGAGAGCCTAGTCACGAGTTCTGTATATATAATATATAGTGGTGGTATCCTTCACCATAAATCCTTAGAACATGTAGTTTAATCAAGTGAAATGCCAAATATTACTTGTAATATACCCAAAATCTTATCCCGGCATTACCACCACTATATATACAGAACTTGTGACTAGGCTCTCGGAATAACGGCCTCCGTAGCTCAGTGATCAGAGCACTGCACTAGCATCACAGGTTCAATTCCAGCAGGAAGACCTTGAAGTTGCATTTTTCACAACTGGTCCCAGTTTGGTCTTAAAATGTATATATTCCTACACTCAAAATTTTCCTTCATCACTCTCTTTTAACTGCTCATGTTTTGTTTCATAAATAATGACTCGGGAAAGAAATAATCACACTTGTGCTAGAATGAAGTGCTGAGTCAATGAGACTGTAATATATTATAATACTATATAAACTGTAGAATTAACTACAAACTGTGCAATATTTTCTTGATGTCATCTCATTCGTTTTGTAAGAATAAATATACAAAACAGAATTGTATGGACCAGTAGAAGCAGTATGTCTTGCCTGAGAAAAATAAACTTTTCTAGTCATTTAATTTGGTAAAATAAACTGAATTCTGCTTAATATTTGGGAGCAAACCAGTAGAGAAAGAATGATGAAGTAAATAAGCGGCAGACATTTCAAAACAACAATTGTTTTCTCATGGATTGCGAACTTTGAATGTTTGAGAATGATATATAAACAGTTCCAAACAATGTTAAGCATAGTAAAGCCTTCGTTAAAATCGAATCTGGAAAAATAACAGCTACTCTACACTGTGATTCAAACTAAAATATTGTGACTCATGCCGAACATACAGGAAAATATAACTCAATTATTAACGTCTGAAATCACTATCCAATCCTTTATTACAATTCGTATGAAAATAAACAATTAAATATGAACAGGGAATAAATAAATGCGCATTATAAAACAGCATTATTTAAATACTAGTCGCTGACTATGATTATATAAATACCTCGACAAATACACGGACTTACCTTCAAAAATATGACTGCAATCCTCGTCTAAGCCTACGAGTATAGGGAAGCAACGAGTCCTTTTGAAAACCATCACAAAATACAACCAAGAAATTCGAATTAAATATCAAAAATTACCAACAAACACCAACAAACTTCAGTTCGACATTCAAACATTTCGAAATGGCCGCGTGGCTTGTGATATATATCCATGATCCTTTTCGGGGCTCATAAGCATCGTGGGGGTCGCAGGGCTCGCCGTTGTATCAAACACAAATTTTACGAAAATATAAAATTAAAATGCTAGTTTAACAAAAGCCAACTGACTGCAAATCAATTTTAATTTGCCTAGACGTTTTGTAAAAATACATCAGGTACTGCCGGGTTCTTGAAATTCATGTGCAGGTGTCTTCGACACGCGTTATCGGTACATATAGCTATCAGTGTTAAGATCTGACTATCTGTTTACCAAAAGGTTAATCATGTCGATTAATTTGTTACCCTGAGGATGATTCTGAAATAGAATCTTTACACTGGAATTAAATTTTAACACCATATCTGGAATTCAATTTTTACTCCACCTGGAGTTAAAATCACTCCTGTGATAGAAGTGGAGTAGAATAATAGGAGTAGTTATAACTCCACTAATTTAACTCCAAAATAAGAGTAATTTTGACTCTCTTAGTGGAGTTAAAATAACTCCACGTGGAGTAGAATGAAAATTATGCCATCAGTTGGAGTTAAATTAACTCCAAAATAGGAGTAAAATTAACTCCGAAATTTTTACTCCACCAATTGGAGTTATTTTAACTCCCTTGCTGGAGTTAAAATAACTCCTTGAAATTAACAGTGTGGTAATAACAGGGAGTAGCAAGTCAAAACAATTCTTTAGGATAAAGGAAGGGACCGGATCCAAGGAGCAGGATTGAGATGCAGTACTCGATAATAGTATTGCCAATTTCTGTTCAGTAACTGGGGTGAACTTGTCAAATTTCTTCAATGATTCGTTAATATATAAATCAGAATCAGATGATGTATTTCTTGTTAACTCAGTCCTAATCTTCGCAATTTTTCAACAAAAAAATCAGCAAAATCGTTAGATAGCTTATCTGTCGAGTCGGAGATAGGATACAGTTTCTCTACAGATTTAAGGAGCATTTTATCTACCGTCTTAAATAACATTTTTTGATCTCCTTTATGTTCATTTATAACATCGGAATAGAAGGTCATTTTTGAGTCGAATATCGCGGTGTTATAGTTTAAACAATGCTGTACGTACATCTCTCTGTCAGCTGTTAGTTTAGATGCGCGCTAGCGGCGCTCTAACTGGCGCTTTATTTTTTTCAGCTCGATAATTTTATCGTTAAGCCACGGAGAAGGGGGACGTAAAGTGATTGTTCTTTTTATAATAGGAGCATGAGAATCTAGTAATGATGTCAAGGTGGTTTCATAGCTATCTACGATATCAGCAACTGATGTTAAATTCACATACAAGAGAAGAGCGCTTGACATCATTCTTGAAATTTTCATGATTGATACACTTCAACTTTCTATAATTTATATCTTTACGTGGATAGGTCGGTTTCTCTGAACATATCTTGGCAGTGACAGCAAAGTGATCGGACAGTCCAGGATCCATAACATAGGTAGAATTAACGAATATTTACGAACGAATTAATGAGTGGTTTCTCTAATGTGTTGTTTCAGACCAAAGGTATTAATAAGGTCGAGGAATTTCATACTGTTACTATTACGGTCCACATCAATTTGGAAGTTGAAGTCTCCAGCAACAATCACCCTACTAGGATCAGCATTAATTCGTTCGAGAAAGCTTCTAAATTCGCTAAATAACAACTCACAATTTAATCCATTTGTCATAGACGGAGGAGGGCGGTATATTACAATTACTCTCAGGGGAGTACTGTAGGTCTTGTCATAATCATATCAATGACTTCAAATTATTTGAATAAACCCTGAGCTTTAGATTTGAAGGTAAAAGCTTTATCATAAAGCAATCCAACTCCACCTCCTCTAGATTCTCTGTCAACGTGTTTAAAACATAGTTAGCCGGTGTAATATCTTTTGATGAGTATTCGTCGCTGTCGCCGTGTAGCCAGGTTTCTGTTAGGGCTAAAATATCTATTTTAGACTCGATCACATATTCCCTAATAGCGTTAGATTTATTCCTAATTGATCGTGCGTTTAGCAGACAGAAGTTGACGATTCTGGACTGTTTATGAACTTGCGTAGGAGAACAAGGAACACAAAATAAGTTGTTGAAGTTGGCACGCATTGGATGGGAACATAAATAAGCAGCGTCAAAACAATGTAAAAAATTAGCATAGGTCGTGTCTTGAATTCGTTGGGTAATTCTAGTTGTTATTTTCTGTTTTCCTCCTCTTTTACTTCTGAATCTAAAAATACCAAGTTCCTTGAGCTGTAAAATGGTAGCCTAGTAGACAAAGGCATATGTACATTGCGACGGAGAGTTTTCATTTGCGAGGATGAATAGCGAAGAGTACTTGAGGCAATTGCAGCACGCGTGTGTTGAGTCGTGTCAGACTGAAAACACAAGGACCGTGGTTGAATGTTTAACCAAATTGTGGTTTTAGGTCCAGGGTTTGTTGCTACATCCATGAACACAGTGATGTACTGCGGGGGATCATGTACGGGAATGGCTAAAGAGATGCTGCCATGTTTCGTAGACTTTGACAAGACTCGATGTGTCTTGCAAAATCCAACGACCATTTGTTTGAATTTATAATTTACGGTATTCTTGAGAATAAAACCAGACCTCATATCACATAATATCGAGCGACATGACCTGTGAGAAGCAGGGCATCCAATTGATCCATATAAAACATCAGGAGGCCAATTAAATAATATCAGATTAGGTAGAAGAATTAAAATGAAAGCAAGAGCTTTCTGAAACGATAATCCTGCAAGGTTCATTGAGAGTAATACAGAGTGTTCTTGGTTACACTACCTTAATCGCATGTCTATGCAAGGGACATGGTGTGATGGTTTGATTATACAACCTGTTGCTGACCAATTTAATTTCAGAATTGTTATTATTGAGTCACAAGAACATTTCAGTGAAGTCAATTTTATACGAGCTGTATCTTCAACACAGAGACCAACTGATGTATTTTTGGGACATATAGATGAATACCATTATGTATCAACAGTGCCATTTTCTGCAACTTTAGATTTAGTTGAAAATCAGCAAAATGATTTGGAAACATTAAAGGAAAACGTTTTTATGAACAAATTAGTTGATAAAATGTTAAAAACAATCGAAATTCATACATGAAGCATTACATGAAAACAAAACGGTTAACTAAGGACCCTAAAAGTAAGAAAAAATCCAATGAATACACGAAGGAATATATGAAATCAAAGCGGTTAACAAAAAATCCTCAAAGTAAGAGAGAGAACAACGAATACATGAAGGAATTTAGGAAAACAAAGCAGTTAACTAAGAATCCTCGAAGTAAGGATTAGAATAATGAATACATGAAGCAATATAGGAAAAGAAAATCAAGTGGAGCTCTAACTTTACAAAGTTTAATATTAAAGTTTCATGATATTGTGTGCAAAGGTCCACTTTATATTTGCAATTGTTGTGACCAATTGTGGTATAGGCATAGTGTGTCTTCTGTAACTCTAAGGAAAACTAATCCAAGTATTGAAAAATATCTTCTTCATAAAACTAGTGTTGATAATGTTGAATGGTTGTGTAGATCATGCCATAACTACTTATCAAAAAATGAAGTTCCACCTTATGCTGCCATAAATGGAATGCAATTTCCACCAAACCACCATTTTTTTACCAAGATTAGCATTTCAAAAAATCATGCAAGCTCCCAGGGGCAAACAATTAAAAATCAATGGCAACATTGTAAATGTTCCAGCAGATATTACTAATACTGTTAGTATGTTACCAAGGTTACCATATGAAACTGCAACCATTAAAATTAATCTCACGAGAAGGTTGCAGTATAAAAGTTCAGCTTTATCTCTGAATGTAGTACAAAGTAGTACAAAGAATGTAGTACAAAGACCGCACAAAGTAGTACAAGCTGTCAATTGGCTTGTTGAAAACAGTAGTCTTTACAGAGAAGAAGGGATAACATTTAATGATAATTGGCTTGAATCTAGTTCTAATGTTTTATCACCTTTTGACAATAGTATCAACACTGAAGAACACGAAGAACAATCACAAAACATATTTGGCCCATATATACGATATTTATTTTCAAATTATATTTCTAAACTCAAAGCAAGATATTTTGATGAATTAAATTGTCCAAAAGATGCTTCACGAGTTCACGATTATTTATTAACAATGATGATGTTGATGAGCATACTAAAGCAGCTTATGAAAGATGTAATAAATATCCCATTAAGGCACAAGACAGTGTTATGGAGCTAACAACTATTGAGCCTAATATGAAACTGAGAAACACAATGCAGCTGGCAAGAAACCTTTTGATGAACAGAAATTGCATTAAATGTAAGAACTGACGATGGTCTTAGAAACGGTGCTAGCAATGTTATTAAACTAGTTCAGTTACATCAACCACATAAACCATCTGGTATAATTTCGGTAGAGTTTGATTGTGACAATGTTGGTAAAAAAAACAAGAGAAGAAAACAGACATATTTACAGGTACGACAGTACATGGACACCAATTAAACCGAATTAATAGCCCAGTTTTGTGTTGGTAAAAACAAAGCAGCTCGTGCAGTAAGAAAGCAATTTCCACTGCGTCTATCAGCAGCTATAAGACTGCACACAGATCTCCAGGAGATACTCAAACTAAAATTATCACCAATCTCAATACTGTAAGAATAATTCGTCAACACTATCTTGCGCGCGTAGTAGAGTTACCACAATTGAAAGGCTATATGTGACTAACCTGTGCGAAAATAAAAATGCTGTTGATACAAAAGTTGTAACTGAAATGCAAAAGCTGGCAGCTAATTGTTTTACTCCAATTTACGAGATAAATCAATCCGAATTGAAAGTTTGTTATTTAAACGTTCGTTTACTACACAAACACAACGAAGATGTTAGAAAAGACTTTAATTATTGCAACAGTGATATAGCAATATTTACAGAGACAAGATTATGTCCATTCGATGATGATGAAATGTACAACATTAATGGTTTTCAACTATTCAGAAATGACGCCATGTTTAATCAACATGATAATAGAGGACCATGCATACGGTGGTACAGCGGTCTACAGCAAGATACCATTTGTTCAGGGATATTCTTACAGTTACAATATGAATGGTATTAAATTTACTGTGATTAAAGTTAACAACCATCTAAACTTGATGGTAATTGGAGCATATTACTTTCCAAAAGTCTCTCTTGGTAGTCTATGCTCTGCATTAGTTAATATTCTTGAAGAGAATACTTTACAAAAAGTTATATTCATTGGAGATTGTAATGTAAATTGGATGGTTAACTTAGAACGACAAGCACGTTATAACGTCATGGTAGAAAACAATAGCTGCTAACAGTTAATATCTAGCTTTACAACCGATAATCAAACACTAATTGATCACATTTTTACAAATATACTGGAGCAAGAAATTAATTCAGGTATTTAGAAACATATTTTAGTTACCATTCAAGACAGAATAGCTAAGAATAATTCCAAAAACTAATTGTCAAATTGTGGATTTGCTGAACCAATTAAAATATGTAAATGATGACATACATTATTATATACATTGCTAATTACTCAGTTAAAATGTCATTTCAGTTATTTCAGAACATGTTTCAATGGTCCTAAACTGATGATATTATATTATTCGAAAATAAAGTAACTACAGTGCAAGATAAAATTCAATTTTTTAATCATTAAGAGTTGGTTAACCCAACTCTTGGTTCCAAAGTCATATGGGACCACAATTTGAGATGATTTTTACAATTATCTTTATAATCATCCAAAGTGCTATTTAGTGCTATTCACAGTGCTATTTAGTGCTATTTTAAATGCTATATAGTGCTATTTGTTTGTACTTTGCCGTTTTTTTTAAATAGCTAATCGAACACTTATTGTTTTATAAAATGTTCAACGTCTTTATATCTACTATGTTTCTTCAGTATAAATACACAAGTGATTATATAGAACATCGCACACGCGCGCTGATTGGACAAGCTACTTCGGATTATTTCACGATAATCACCTACAGCGTTTAGGCAAAATGGCCACCAGCCGATTTGTCAGATGATCAGGAAATAAACAATTTTAAAGAAAATGCTATTCCAAAAAGATTACCTCCACTTCGGTGAATAATTGTTAATTATCTTATTAATATATTTTATTATGTTATTCTCTATTCTTTAGAAATGGCCTAAGACAAGAAAAAAAGAGGTACAAAAAAGTAGTACGAAAAAGCAAGAAGAACCTTAATTGAACAAAACTATAACATACAGTCGAAAAATTGTGATCAGTATAATATGGAACACTATACCTGTAAATGAATTATGTAAACTCAGTACGGAGAGTAAAGATAAAAAATAAGGAACTGTTCATCATATAGAGTATATACATAAGCTTATAAGAGTATATATATGTTTCAGTTTTCTAAAGATAATTTCTGGGAGATTAAAACCAAACAGTACATGTAATGTCACTTCATAATTACAAATGATGCGATACAATGTTGAAACAATTCTGGACTTGTGCTAAATCTGGAACAACTTAATGGAAGAAAGCTAATTCTACAACTTAACCAGAGTTATTCACATCCATTTGTCAATAAACATTGTGTTCCGGACTTGGTTACCAAAAACAGTATTCGATACTTTCATATATTGAACAAAATTCTATCGTTTTAAATTAAGCGAACTGAAATCTTTACATGTTTCCAGAAATTATAAAAACATCTGCATGTCCATAAATTAATCCGCCGATTCGAAGCGCCGGCCGAAGGCCTGAGGGCACGGGTGCTAATATCGACCGGCGTTTAGTCCCTTATCACGCGAGATGCAAGCCGTTCCTAGATCTAGGATCAGTTTATAGGTATATATATATATATATATATATATATATATATATATATATATATATATATATATATATATATATGCATCAACCGTCCTCATGCGCGGCATCGGAAAATGTGGCACTGGTAACTAGATACTCAGATTAAATTGAACCGCCACAAGAGACATAGTTTTTTGAGGAAATAGAAATCCGAGTCCGAGTATGTATTTTGAGAATTGAAAACGGTTATATATTGATCGAGATTATCATAGCCGACCAAGCCCGGACTAATTTCTAAGTACATAAACCATTTTTACGAAGGGTATTCACGTTCTCGTAATATAGTAGACACATATGTCATGTATTTTGACTCGCTAATCCCAAATCTGTTTTCAGAATTGAAAACGGTTATATATAAGATCGAGATATTCAACATAATATTCGACGAAGTGACCGGCTAATCATAGCCGACAAAGCCGACTAACTTTCTAAGTACATAAACCATTTTTACGAAGGGTATTCACGTTCTCGTAATATAGTAGACACATATGTGATGTATTTTGACTCGCTAATTCCAAATCTGTTTTCAGAATTGAAAACAGTTAAATATTGATCGAGATAACGTTCAAAATAATATACGATGAAGTGACCAGTTTATAATCGACTAATTTCGAAGTACATAAACCGTTTTTACGAAGGGTACTCACGTTCTCGTAATATAGTAAACGCATATGTTATGTATGTTGACTCGCTAATTCCAAATCTGTTTTCAGAGTTTAAATCGGTTAAATATTGGCCGAGATAACGTTCAAACATTTCTTCGACGAAACGGGCTTTTGGTAATTGTGAATTTTTGCAAAACAGAAATGTGCGAGGTCTGGGCACCGTGGATGGAGAAATTCCCGTTGGGGGGGGGGGGGGGGGTATAAAAGGCGGGCGAGGGGATTATTGCGAATTCGTATTTCTAGTTTTATCCCCTCGCCTGAGGGCGAGGGTGCTAATATCGACCGGCGTTTAGTCCCTTATCACGCGAGATGCAAGCGAATCCTAATCTCGGATCGGATTTATAGGTATATATATATATATAAATATATATATATATATATATATATATATATATATATATATATATATATATATATATATATATATAATATATATATATATATATATATATATATATATATATATATATATATATATATATATATATATATATATATATATATATATATTATATATATATATATATATATATATATATATATATATATATATATATATATATATATATATATATATATATATATATATATATATATATATATATATATATATATATATATATATATATATATATATATATATATATATATATATATATATATATATATATATATATATATATATATATATATATATATATATATATATATATATATATATATATATATATATATATATATATATATATATATATATATATATATATATATACAGTACTGCTGAGAAATAACCTAACACTGCGGTTGCGGTTCGGTTGGGGTTAGGTTGCGGTTCGGTTGGGGTTAGGTTGCGGTTCGGTTGGGGTTAGGTTGCGGTTCGGTTGGGGTTAGGTTGCGGTTCGGTTGGGGTTCGGTTGGGGTTAGGTTGGGGTTAGGTTGGGGTTCGGTTGCGGTTCGGTTGGGGTTAGGTTGCGGTTCGGTTACGGTTACGGTTCGGTTTGCGGTTCGGTTTGCGGTCGATACACATTAGCGTGTGTGAAAACGGCTTGGGTTCCGACTATTTCCGACATGGAAAGCGTTTAGTTTAAAATGTAGAGAGGGCACCAAAAGCAAAATAGATCTTCATGTTTGGTTTCATTCTTTGTCTGTTTCATGTCCTATTGACAAGAATACACTCGCGCGCAAGAGATTCGCAGTTGAAACGTTGTGCTTTCGCCGTGCAAAACCTAATTAAAGTAATGTTCGACTTATACTGCACTCGCGGCAACGAATCCTCGTCGAATCTAATGAATGTGATAGTATTACGAAAATATAATGATTGAGGCAGAGCGCGTGTCCGTTTTAATTCCTAAACCGTTTTCCCCGATCATTATTATTTATTGCAGTGCGTCAGCCGCGTATACCACGGCAGAAACTAGAGCCTATATCTCTGATGATGGCCTTCTCTCGAAATTGTTAGACCTATTATTCACGATTTCGGCACTGCACCAAACCTTTTAGCATTTTTGATTCCTAATAATTCACGTGTTGAAAAGTGGATTGGCATGAAGTTTCAACCATTTCTGTGTTTACATGAAGCGAATCGAAAATTCGATCGTCTTACAATGCCGGATCGACTCGACTTTTCAAAACAAAAGAAATCGACACTATTTCTTTTGAGGGGATTGAGTGTTCCAATGGGATTGAAATTTCGATCCGACGTCATTGAATACTGTATCTGCTAGTGAAAATATTTTAAGTTAATAGGAAGTCAAAAAATCATCATTAACAAAATTAGATTTGAACGGATTCTAATGTCTTTGTTGAAGAAACTAAAAGTGCCGTAAATCAAAATATCGCTTGACAGGTTTGAATATAATTGGCCACAATACGAGGAACGTATGAATATATTGAATAATAATTGTATTCCAGTGCTGTTTCGGGCGAAGTCGTTCACACAGGTGAAGCTTTTTCATGTCTCGTTTACACGGCGACGGAATTTTATAACGAAGTGTCTATTTTTTCGGCAGGATATATAACAACAATATATAGAGGCATTCGCTCACAACGCGCGATTTCCGGTCGAGTTTGATAAAAATATAGTTTGGTATAGTTCGCCTTTTCTGCATAGTTTTTTTGGTTAGGGTTAGGATTTTGGTTATGATTAGGTTTTATTTTATAATTATTGTTACGATTACTGACTGCCGGACCTCTAGTTTTTCCCGAACAAGTTCCGCTTACCGGACCTATATAGCCACATCGATTTTATAAACGTTCTCCAAATATGAAAACGGATTGTTCATCGTAATCATAGTAATGCAATCTGCTGAAACAAAGTAGATGTTACTGTTAGCTCTGATAGACCAACATGTACCGAATACAATTCACTGAAAAAGTTCTGCAGCTAAAATGAGTTTGTCAAACTTTAATTCAATTTGCCGTATTGATTTAGACGTCGAATTTCGTAACATGCATGTGAACACGGAAGTGTCAACGCTATTATTGTTGTCAAGTTATATCTATTTTAGTGCGTTTGAGTATCACGTTTTCAAACGTGTCTTTCTCCGTTAAAGCTTTGAGACAAAACGCCAATCTTTTAAGCTTGTTTGGCTTCTGCACGAATTTACAGTAGCATGCTTTCTCGTGCTTCCAACCAAGCTGCTCTCGTCTGATCCGACGAATAGTAGAATTCAAAACATTCACACCGCTTTCTTCCATTAGTTTAGTTTTCAATTTGGCAGATGTTAACTCGCCGTTCATGTCATCTTATCGTCGATATATTTGCAATGCTGTTCGTTTAAAAGTTGCTTTCTTCCACTTCGAAGTGCATCGACGTGTAAACTACCACTCCGACAATAACGAGAAAGGAATAAGTTAACCGCAGATGTGCCTATTCCTTCCCCTCGAAAAATATCTGTAGTTTTTTATTTAGTTCCCGAAGACTGCAGTGAAATAATTCGATTCCATGAGTAGAAACAGTTTTCTCATTTCACCAAACAACGCCGTGTAACTGAAAAGGCGAACTTCGGAAATGATCGTATTTCCTATCGTATGAAACATGAAACTTGAAGAGCGGTTGCGGTCACGCCAGACTACGACCTAGGTTCGACCTAGGTTCGACCGAGGATCGACCGCAGTTTTCGTTAGGTTATTTCTGAGCAGTACTGTATATATATATATATATATATATATATATATATATATATATATATATATATATATATATATATATATATATATATATATATATATATATATATATATATATATATATATATATATATATAATATATATATATATATATATATATATATATATATATATATATATATATATATATGATCAACCGTCCTCATGCGCGGCATCGGAAATTTGGCCCTGGATTATCAGCTTATTTCAAGCCGAAACCGTAGTGTTGAAGGACAAGATAATCAAAGACAGACACAAGTAAAAGGTAAAAGGACTATTATAATTATGTATATTGTGATTGTCAGCGACTCACCGGTCTGTGTTGAGCAATTAATTTGCCTTTTCTGCATAGTTTTTTTTGGTTAGGGTTAGCAATTTGGTTAGGATTAGGGTTAGGTGTAGGATTTTGGTGATATTTACCTGCATTTCGTTGAATTATAAGAGACTATAGCGTCGTACGGCTACCGTACGAATAGCCATTACCTTCAGTTCAGTGCTTCACTTTATCGTTTATTAAACTTTTTGACTTGACTCGCTAATAAACACGTGCTGCGAGTTTATTAAACGGCTTCAAACACGACCCATTTGATAAGTTCATTGGCGTAGTAATTTTGAAAATCGATGTTCTGACCATTGAGCTACCAAAACTCAGATGGTGAGTGAACGTTACATTGATGTACTGATTCTATTGATATAACATCAGTGTATATATTAACACACCCAATCGTTAGTCATTACTGAAATATATAGTAACTGCTGTGCATAGGCAATACATATATCATTAGAACCAGTGCATCACTGTAATCTCTCTCCATCTGAATCTCAATGGCTCAATGGTTAGAGGCCGTCACTGGCAATAAGAAGGTTATAATTTTTACAACCAGGAATATTACAGTATTTTCTGACGATATCATCTTGACGTCCCATGTTTTGTATACTGGTATGTATTCCATATATAATCTGTGTTTACAGTACTCCATCCATTATGGAACATGTTAGACCTACAGTACACTTAGCTGGCCTAGTGGGTCACAACTTATTCTGTCAATGTAAAATACAGCTTATTATTATAAGTTCACATTGGGTATGTTGACAGCTACTAATACTATGTGTGTTAGCTAGATCATTGTCGACAAGCAGACTAGGCATGGCATTCTGAATATAGGTTATAATATATATGTGCACGGCGGTGATATAATTTAGATACTATAGTACACAATGCCACATATTATATGCTTTGTTACATGGCAAATATGGTATCTGCAATCTGCATTAGGTATTATTATTATTAGTATTATTGTTAATGCATTATTATTATTAGTATTAATAATAATAATAATAATAATAATAATAATAATACAATAATATTTATACAGGATAGCCCCTTCAATGCTAACACTAGTATCAATATATGAGGTCTTGTTTTCTAACAAATTACAGTTGTTACAAAATGTACAGTACACTGTTACAAAAACTAATTTTAACTCAAAAGTTGTATATCCTTCACATATTGTCAATTAAGGCAATAGATAAT
Organism: Chrysogorgia sp. JL179-B06; assembly: GCA_035772405.1. Lineage (NCBI taxonomy): Eukaryota > Metazoa > Cnidaria > Anthozoa > Scleralcyonacea > Chrysogorgiidae > Chrysogorgia > Chrysogorgia sp. JL179-B06. The sequence goes on along the minus strand of JAYKKM010000452.1, from coordinate 2,172,433 downwards.
GGTGCTATAACATGTATGAACAGATTAATTGAAACATGGAAAATTGCTCTTTACTGGTAGATATGATGTTAAAATGCCATGGAATTTCCTAACTAGCATTACACAATGTAACTTGCTTCTAATACAAGAGGTAAAAAACTTGGGATTTCTATTAACCAATCAGTTTCCCTGACATGCATTATGCCTAGAGACCTCTGATTATGACCATCAATATTTAGTTATCCATATTGCTGCCAGCTCCACATCACAGTAGTCCAATGTGGGTAGAATTATCAACTTACTGTATATAATCTATCCACACCAACAATTGGAGTATTATCCCTAATAGGTACGTCTTAGTAAATCTAATTTGAATGGACCCCTATACATTTGCACTATATACAGTGTATGCATGCCATCCGTAGACATTTGAACGAATTTGATTTTTTTAAAGGACACTCATTGTATGATAGAGATGCACTTTCTTCCTTCAACAGCCTTTGGTGTCTATGTACAAAATACTGCATTGATTATTTCGTGAGTCATCAATATTGTGATAAAAGTAATTTCTTTCTTAGTGATTGATGGTAGAAACAGCAGTAGACCGCCCACTATTCTGTTGCTTCACTCAAAAATTTAAAAATGCCAAAATGCCCGGGTCTTGCAAGAGGCCCGGCCACTTCGCCACGTCAATCACTTGTGATTGGTGTATTCTGCAGACCAATGTAATGTTGCAACCATTATGCGTATTGCGTACCTACCAGTAACACAAAGTACGCGTTCATCTCAACACTTTCCCCAATTCCACTGGCTAAACGCATTTATTATACATTCAAAATTCATTCTCGTTTCCTGTTGGTCAATTCCAGTGAATTCTTAATCTCTGGCAGGTGCGACCTCATTTCTGTTGAATACTGTGAATTATTGCACGGATGTGTCCAAAACAAAAATTATTTAACACTGATGACGTCACTAGGACCAAATGTGCAAAAATTACAAATTAAAAAACGCCTGTAGTAGATTTGTTTGTATATTTTTATAGTAAGACTATGTTGAACAATGTACAATAAAACAATCATTGGATTCGGCTTATGCATGATATTTAAGAGTTATCCAGACCTCGGTTAAAGTTATCTGCTTTGGCAGGTAACATTGACCTCGGTCTGGATAATTCTTGATATCATGATTCTCAACCTCATCCAATAATTGTATATTATGCTGTACTGTTACTACCATACAATAACATTATAAAGGTATGAGGTGTCTAAAAATATATACTTGCAATTGAGGGATCAATATTCATACATCTCATGGAAATTTATGGGAGGGGTACACATGTCAGTCCTGGGGCCCGAGTTTTGCGCTCGTGTGAGACAAGTGCTGTAATTTCTTTCTTAGTGATTTATGGTAGAAACAGCAGTAAACTTCCCAAATAATTAAATTCAAACAACACAAAGCTCTCAGAGATATTGTCCACTGCAAATTTATTCAGTTTTGCAAATAAATGGGCTAATACCTAATTCAAGTAAAAGAACTACAGTACTGTATTACAGTAGTAAATTAGCAACTACGCTATAAAAGTTTCAAACAGTATAAGCGGGCGAGGGGTGTTGCGTATAACGTATTTCTAGTACTTAATTGTAATATTTTAAATTTTCGGATTCCGATATGACATCTATAAAGCCTGGTTTCCATTTGGTCGCCACGATCGCAACGGTGTCATAGTGGTCGATGTAATAGAGTGTCGATCAATCTTGTCTTTTGTAGCTGTATGCAAATTAAGAAGTATTTACTGATTGCAGATATATAGATGGACACTCTATTACATCGTCCACTATGACATCGTTGCGATCGTGGCGACCAAATGGAAACCAGGCTTAACAGACACACAAGCAAAAGGTATTTAATGTGGATTTAACAAATTAAATGGGCTGTTTCTTGTTTTATCAGATTCAGTATGTCACTGTGTTTGCTTTCTATTGCCCTTTTCTATTGTACTTTTTCCGTTTGAGAGGAAGGTTAAACTGCCACTCGATGCGACACAGAACATGTCAAATTTAATTCACCTACAGATAAATTGATTTTGGTTTCAAACTTTGCCCTTCTGTTGCATTTATTTTTTGAACTAAGATTCTGCGATTATGGAAAAGACTACCCTGGTTCCAGAGGTTCTACGCCAAACACAAAGGAATAGTTCCATCACAAATTCCTTGATCTTCGATGGTATCCCCAGTCAGACTAGCAGCAGTGATTCATTCAACTCCTTTGTTGATTCACACATTCGACAGTTACGAAGTTTAATGGGCATACGACAACATGAATGGGTTCTGAAATATACTGTGATCCTCGATTCGACAGTCCTCTACACATGTCTGGCACGATCTGAAAAATTGCGAATACGTCCCGTCGCCATTTATGTATAACAAAATGGCCTCATTCTGCGACGCGGTAAGGGATTTAATTTAGGAAAACGAATCGAAAGAACGACCGATAAAATGTCATCCAAAAGCGCTTTGTCCATATTCTAATTTTATCCTGCTTTGAGTCTTTGACAAAGAATCTTGAGACAATATTATTCTCACGCTTCTCCACACAGGTAATTCGTTATTTCATCCAACCCCCGATTCTGTTATTGAGCCGATTCTGTTATCGATGCAAAGATCTGGCCCTAGCAATCTTATTGGTTCGGAGCGATCAAATAAATGGCCCGTGCGACCAGAGGTTCTCTCGCCGCTTTCGGTTTTATGGGGGGGGGGGGGGGGGGGGGTAACGTAGAACCTCTGGGACCAGGTTTCCTAAAAATACACACCCGTATTTCGGACCATCCTATATCTTTTTCAGACTTTAAAATTCTAACCCCCTCTCCTTACTAAATTTGAACTGTTACTCAGGGAAAGTCTTATGATTTCAAAACGTAAGCCAAGTCTCAACGCCAACACAAGTTCTGTCCCACTTTCCCTATTCTAATTACTTTGTTTAATCCCACTTAACCCTGACGTAAGTTTCATTAACTTGGCCAACATTTGAATTTAATCTCTTGACTAATCGTTATCGTATATATTTGACCGTTGCAATCGTTTTTTTTAATTTTGACCGTTTTGTAACATAATACTGAATGAACTGTGTATAAATATATACCTACTTGTACCAAATAATTTAAATCGCTCGGAAGATGTTGCATGTCGCAACGAAACTTTAGCTAATAAATTTCAAATTTCTGTCATGTCTTGTCTAAACGTCATTTGTTGGGCTTTAATCTTTATTTTTAAGAATAGAATAAAACGTTATTTCACGAGGGAAAAGACGTATTAACCATAAAGGTTATCTAACATATAATACGGTGGCCGATAAGGGTCATTCACACACAAAATTCCAATCCACGGCAACGAAATCCCAATTCACACCAACAAAAACTCAATTAATGCCACAATGAAACCGCTGAGTGATTGCGGGCTCGTCAGGTTCAATCACGCAAATTAAAATCCCAATTCACACCAACAAAGTCCCAATTCACACCAACAAAATCCCAATTCACACTAACAAAATCCCAATTCACGCCAATAAAAATACTCAATTCACGCCACGATGAAACCGCTGAGTGATCGCGGGCTCTTCAGTATATTGAATTACAAAATGTCAGACAATCGCCAATGCCATCAATGTGGAAAAGCTTTGGAAGTATTTTTTAACTTTTGTCCAGAATGTGGACGAGGTGTGGCTGTGAATTATCAACATGAGTCACAGACTGAGAAATTAATCATTGAAATGTATTTTTACTGTGGATATACTTATTCATGTATTTTGCAATTTATGTCAAAGTTTCCACTCTGAAGTTTCGTTTGCAAATGTTCAATCTGGGAAGACGAAGTAAGGAGACGATTGATATTAACCACATCTAAGAAGCTATAAGAAATGAGATGGACGGTCCAGGGTGTTTATTCGCGTATCGATCCATATGGAACTCTCTAAGAATCGGACATGGCCTAACCGTTCCCAGAGATCTTGTGCAATTATTAGTGAAGGAAATCGATCCTGACGGTTGCGAGCTACGAAGAAGAAGAACATTAAGGCGTAGACATTACTAGAGCCTTGGTCCGAACCACACGTGGCACATCGATGGGTATGACAAGTTGAAGGATTTTGGATTCCCAATCCATGGGTGTGTGGACGGATTCAGTCGAAATGGTATTGTTGTTCATGAACGTCGGAAGAGCAAACAATGATCCAGCTGTAGTTGTTGGTTTCTACTTGGATTGTGTTGTTGAAAATGAAGGTTGTCCCCTCATAGCTGTGCAGAGTGACTGTGGTACCGAAAATGGCAATATTGTAGTAGCTCAATGCTTGGTGAAAAAGCTCTAATTTAAAGAGAGTCTATATAGACTTAGTTTTTCCCAAATTAATATCTGTAAATTTGTATATGTTGTAGTAGTTCTGTATAAATAATATATATTAGTTTAAACTTTTCCATTTATTATTGTATGCTACTGTATATCTGCCTCCCTCTAATAACTCCCCCCCCCCCGATGGTGGTCATGTTTAAAAAAAAAAAGATCACCTACAACAACATTACAATATATCTTGTCGATATCCTTTTCCTGTGAGCACTTGGATATATATACATTTTGGGGGGAACTAATATTATAGTAGGATTCGGACACGAGGCCGCAAGGACTGCTGGTACCATGAGGTAGTGAAAGAAGACTTTAGGTTATGTTACGGTTGCTGTTTGTATATAGATTGTATATAAGAATAAAAATATAATCCCAATAACATGACTGGTGGGTAAACTTGTTCAAAGATCTCATGGACAGTGGACAATTTGAATCTGGAAATATTCTTCACAAAGAATGTATTTGGTTCTGTTTTTGTGATGTTCTACAGAAGGATCTCGATTACACAAAGACGCTATGGAACAACCATTATATTCGATCATCAGGGCACGAAACTGTTCCAGGACGACCAGATGAGTTGTATTACTTACCAGAAAGACACAACAGTGAAGATCAGAAACAACATGATGGTGTTGATAAAATTCCTGAAATAAGACAACGTGTTACTGTCGAAGATGAGCCTAATGACTTTCAAAACTACTTTTACTATGTTTGTTCATTAGAAGGCCTAGGAAAACCCTCTGATTGGAAAAGTGCTCTAAACCTGTACACAATTTAAAAACAAATAGCTGAGCAAAGGTAATAGTTGTGGAAATAGCGCATTTTGTAAAATTACAGTACTACAGATTACAGTATAACAAGGTTAACATCATTATTAACAAAATCTAAATGTATTACAAGAACTGAACTCTTGTCATATAAACCTTAATATAAATCAGGGCTCAGTTGTTCAAGAGGAAATTAGCACAATACATAATACGATTCCTACAGTAGTGGAAAAATTGTGAACAGATTGAGTTATGACAATACTGGTAAAAATATTTGGAGTTTTATTTTACATACATTCAGAATTATGGTTTCCTATAAAGTTTGCGATAATGTAACCAATATTAGTGATGATCACCTTTTAAACAACTGGGCCCAAATTATTTTAATTTACATTATTTGTCATAATACCGCACTGTAATACACTGTTCATATTACATGCAAAAATCAAGCATATCCAAATCCTTTGGTATTTAATATAGCAAATGTCATGTCATCTTTGAATGAAGCATATGAGGAATGAAAAACTGGTAGTCCAAGCACACAAGAACAAAGAACACAAAGGTATTGGCTTTGGTGAATCTACATTCTTTCTCATTATTCCAAAAAACTTATAGTAATTTGCAGGCCCAGGGGTGGAAATACATAAGAATATATTTGAGATTGAGCTGGCTTTCCCTATCTTCAGTATCTTGCAACAGATCAGCCCAGTAGCCCAAAATTAAATTCTCCACCTGAAATGCATTGGAACCCCCTCGGCTTCTTTCATATCTTAACGTAGCTTCCAAGCACTCATTCCAGTGAGTTTAATTTCAGAATAACACATTAGTGACTTAAACAAGCTAGGGTATTTCTTCATCTTATCTAACACTCCCAATATTTCAAGGCCATTTTGAAATTTTATTAAACTATGAATAATGCTTATCTTATCTTCTGTGGTTTTTATTGGTTTCCATGCCCTGCAAGGTCTACAACTGTTGACAATCTTTCATTGTCTTCAATACATTGGTTTGCCCCTCTGGCTGAACATCATTAAGGGAAAGTATTACATCTTTAGTTGTGTCATGTATACCTTCCATATCAGTTACTGTTGGGTTAACCCCATAGAGCCCATTAATGTTGTAAGATGTTAAGGATGTTAAGCAGTGAGGGGATGGTCCTCCATTAACTGTTGAAAGTGCAATAATTTGGCCTGCTAATTTATACTCCTCTTCCTCCAATGATTTTTGGATTAAAGAGAGAAACCTTGAATGTGGGTTGCCAAAAAACAGTAGAGACTCAAACAACAAATTGTGTAATAACAATGTAAAAAATACCCGCTTTGGCCCTCCCAAATCTACTGCCCCCTCTGATGACCGAACATCATCCGTGAACTTCACTGATGTTTTGTGGCATAGGTTAAATCTTTTCCAGTTCAGAGCCCGTTTAGCACTTTCAAATACGTTGTTACGAACAACATTAAACTTTGTAATATTACTGTGATCAACTTGCTCAGATAGTTATAATCAAAACATCTTCAATAGTGGGCCAAATTTGACTATGATCATCCTCTTGATTGCCAACAGAGGTTTGTATTACTTCATCAGGAAGAAGTTCCTCATTGGCAGCTAGTTCCTGGTCTTCCTGACTGTAGTCATCAACAGTAAAAATTGAAGCATAAGTGTTGTCTACATTCTCTATTTGCAATGTCAATGCAAGGGCTTCATCAGTTTCTATTTGCTCAGTTTCACACGAGGTGTCACATGAATGGTGGTCTTTAGTGGGTCATCGTTAGCAGTTTCCATGGCTTTACTTGCAGATGGTTCAAGACCAGTTGGCTCAGTTTTTATTTTCTTGCGTTCACACCCCTCACTTTCACTGTCACTTGACACAATTACCTCTTTCGACAAGGAAAGTTTATATTTTAATGCAAGCAAAGATAGAACGTAATTATACTATATGATTTCCCATACTCCCTCTTAAATAGTTCTCTTAAATGGTTCGTCCGATTCTTTAAGTTTTTCCACAACTGTTACATCTGCATACAAGAGTTCATAATGTTCCATAGTTTTCGTATCGACCTTGTTGTGAGCTTTTGATTTAGCGTAGGCAGCTGCCATAAATTCTTTTTTTCCACACCCCTTTCTAACTTTAAATGGCATATTAAATGTTTTCCCCTTCTGTGCATTCATTTCTAATCCATCGTATTTCATGACACCTACATTGACAGTTACTTCTTCTTCCAGGTTTTCAACGTTTGCCTTTTTCTTTTCTTGTCACATGTAAAATATGATTCCCATTTCTCCTTCTTCATCTCTTCATATTTCTTGTATCCTAAACTTGTAGATTTAAAGGTGTGAGCTTGTGTCGGGGCTCCGTACTTGATCCACTGTTCGGTAAACTTTGATTTGATCCGCACAGTGGACAAAACTTGTACGATTCCATTAATTCAGCAGAACACACTGAACAAAACCCCATGTTTCTGCGTCGTGGCGAAACTCACGAATAACGGAAAATGGCGGGAAAGAGCCCGCGATCTCTCAGTGGTTTCATTGTGGCGTGGATTGAATATTTATATTGGCGTGATTTTATTTGCGTAATTGAACCTGAAGAGTCCGCAATCACTCAGCAGTTTCATTGTGGCGTGAATTGAGTATTTTTTGTTGGTGTGAATTTGGATTTTGTTGGCGTGATTGAACCTGAAGAGCCCGTGATCAGTCATCGGTTTCATTGTGGTGTGATTGGGTTTTTGTTGGCGTGAATTGGGATTTTGTTGGAGTGATTTTGGATTTTGTGTGTGAATGACCCTAATCGGCCACCGTAAACATACGTACGACCCTCAACATACCACAATATTTACAAATACAACAGACATAACTAATACACTATATATACAGTGGGACTAAAAATGTGAAGTAAACTAATTAATTTGAAATACATTTAGAATTCAATAACAATTTACAGTTGAAGCAAAATAGGTCTTCTAGATGGTCAATACAAGTTAGTTTTTGAAGAAAGTAATTTTGGAATTTGCGTTTAGTGGTAGTTATTCTTAAAGAAAAAGCATCAGAAGTAGATGCAGGTGCATGACATGGCGAGCTGTTTAAAATTAGTGTCTAAGGCGTTAAAAAGAATCGAGGCGCTGTAGATAAATGTACATTTACCAAAATCAGTATGCGGGTAAGGCGCCTTGAGATTATATATGCAGACTCTAGTACGAGAGTATTGTCGAGTGGCTGATAGGAAATTGAACCTAAGTTTATAAAAGGTGGAGCATTAGGATTTATTAGTATATTTAATAGCAGAAAAAAGTTTCCTTAACTTAATTAGATCAAAAACTGGAATCCATTTTAGCTTGAAGAAAAGAAGAACAAAAAGAGTAGAATATTTATCAGCTAAGATAATGCGTGCTGCACGCTTTTTGAAGGCGAAGAACTCGGAGTAAGAGCGTTTTGGAACAACTGCCCCAGGTAACAGAGCAATAAATAATATTGGCATGAATGCAGGAGTTATAAAAACGGAGAGCACAGTCTTGAGCACAGTCTTGAGAGGCTTAATCCTACGCAGTAATACTAGCCTACTATTGAGAGTCGAACATAATTTATCGATGTGTTTGGTCCAAGTTAAATTGCTGTCTAAGGTCACGCCAAGTATTATAGCGTGTGGGACTTGCTCAATTCCTTTGCTGTTTAATGTGACCGAGAGAGATTGATCAGAAATTAATCTTAACTTTTGGGAACAATGGATGAGCATGGCTTTGGTCTTTGGTGTGTTAACTACCAGCCCAAGCTGAGAGATCATTGGGAACAAGATTGAGATTTACACGTAAATGATGAATAGAAGAGCCTGTTGTTAGTATAGTGGTGTCGTCTGCAAACGTTGTAGAATTTGAATTGATTGTTGTAGTTGAGAAGGAAGATCATTTACTAATAATATGAAAATAAGTGGTCCAAGAATGCTTCCCTGAGGAACCCCAACAGTTACAGGAAGCATATCAGACAATATACCTTTAAAGGAAGATTTCTAAGATAAGAAGTAAACCATTGGTGGAGAAGACCCGGAAGACGCAGTTTGAAAGAAAACTAGTCCTGGTTAGCATCTATGCACGAACTGAGAAGGCATTGCAGGTAGATAAGGACAAATTATGGGATGATTTAACATCACCGCTACATGACATACGCGGTATATGTATGTCAAGGGAGACCTGCTTGTCATTGGAGGTGACTTCAATGGCGAAGTACGATGCCAGTAATACTACAATTTTAGAAACAGCTGCGCAATTTTAGAAACAGCTGTTGCCGAGAAACGGCAAAAGCCCTATCGGGTGGGTACAGAGGAACGGCTGAACTGAGAGGAAGGAATGGTGATAAGTTCTGCGAACATTTCAAACAGGTCCTAGACAGAGTGACTGATGGAGATTAAGCAGTGTCACAGCATACAATATCAAAGTAGGCGTGGACGATTGAAGAGGATATGCTGACGGCTCAGTATAAACCAAACCGGCATGTGCCGACGGGCGCTTCGACAGAGGCTGCACTTGAGACAGTGGCGAAAAAGTACAAGAATTGGAAGGGCACAACCAAGATCAGATCTCGTCTGAGATTGGGATTTCCGGTCTGAGATAACAATTGACCCCGGAAATAAAAAATACGAAATATAAGTAAGCTATGTTTATCGACGGTGAGTAGATGTTCCTAACTATCCGTGGTGGAGGATGGATCCAAGAACACAACGGGGACAAGCGCCGAATGCGCAACTTGGGACAGGAGACGCTTCTCATACCGAAGGCGAAGGCTGCGGTATACAACAGCAGCGGCTCACTCTTCGACTCCCTGAAGAACCTAAACAAACACAAAGGGAGCAGATACTGCCGTAAACCCGAGGGTACGAGCATCGACCAGCAGAGTAAATTAGAAAAGACCAGATACGCGTCCAAGGTACGGAGGAACAAACTAAGAGGCGTAGGAACGGATTTAAAGTTGAGGGGGGGGGGGGGGGGGGGCTGAATACGACGAGCAGGTAATCAGTGTGCGCTTTTTAAGAGGGAACGGGGGTCCTCCCCCAGAACATTTTGAAATCTAGAAGCTCGGAAAGACAATTTGAAACCATTTGTTTTTCATCTAATTCTACAGCGAGCATAGTTCAAATGAATCCAAAGGTTGCCTGCTGCCTCTTTTTTGCGTCCAAGTAATGACAGAAGGGTATGGGAACCAATCTAATGCTCACTTGGCAAAGATTTAGGGGTTGGCTAACACTTCAGGCTACACCCGTTTGTAAAATCTCGTGTAGATGAAGCCCGTAGGTAGATCACCTTAAGCAGCTTCTCTCCTAGTCTCTATGTAGACGTACTAATACAATTGGGAAAAACATTAAATTTAGCAGCGCTTGTCCTGATTTCTTTGGGGGGCTCACCCCCATTTAAATTGTTTAGCCCCCCCCCCCCCCGTTCCTACGCCTATGCGTGGACATATACACGTGTGGAGGCGAGAAGATCAAGCCTTGCGGCAACTTCATCTATATCGGTTTGTTAACCCAGCCTAGTGTTACGGTTAGGCCGGAGATACGTAGAGGCACAACAATGGCAGCAGCTAAATATGGATGCTTTTACAAAACGTGGCGTTATAAATATGTGACACTGGCTTTGAAAACATAACTATACATGGCCAATGTTGTTACAGTTATGCTCTACAACGGAGTTGTTTGGGCACCAACGCCTTCTGACACCCGCATATTAGAAGCTTCACATTTCCGAAGGCAGCGACTGATCCTTACAGACAAACATGACGTACACCTCTCCCACGATGAAGTACAACGTCGGCTCAATATCCGCAGCATCAACAACTAGCTGGATGAACGTTGATTGAGGTTGGTCGGACACTCGCTTCGCCGTGGAGACATGGAGTACTCCAAGCTAGCCGTTCAGCAAAGCTGAAACTACCAAATGCAACCTGTACCAAATTGGTCTTACATGATCTGGATATCAGAGAAATTTGCCATAACGAACTGAGAAAACAGTAACCAACCGAAGTTATTACGGTAGACTCACGAGTGCGCAGACCGCTCACACTATGGAGTGAAACTGCTTTGATATAATGAAATACATAAATAATATATGACGATACATGGACGATCATCTAGAAACGGACAAAAATCGAACCTGTTGCCTTCTGCATGATTATCGGTGATATCTTCTAACCATTGAGCTACCGACACTCAAATGGAGAGCGAAAGTAGCGAAGATTACCATGAATCATATGTATTATAAATATCCGTAAAACCAAATCAAATTTTAGATTTGAATCAGTTGTGGACATAACATCACAGATACAAGTATAGACAACATCAAACGAAAAGTTATGTAAATCAGGAATTACAGTTAATACAGCTAATCGGAATTATGAGTTATTTCATAGTTTTTACTGAGAAGTGTTTAATAAGAAGCATATGCACTTCAGCGTATAATATGAAAATTAATGCAAATAAATAAAATTAAATGAATGAACTTAGTACTTTACCTCCACCAGGACCACAGCCTAAAAATATAAATATAAATATAAATATAAATATAAATATAAATATAAATATATATATATATATATATATATATATATATATATATATATATATATATATATATATATATATATATATATATATATATATATATATATATATATATATATATATATATATATATATATATATATATATATATATATATATATATATACATATACATATATATATATATATATATACATATATATATATATATATATATATACATATATATATATATATATATATATATATATATATATATATATATATATATATATATATATATATATATATATATATATATATATATATATATATATATATATATATATATATATATATATATTATATATATATATATATATATATATATATATATATAATATATATATATATATATTATATATATATATATATATATATTAAATATATATATATATATATATATATATATATATATTTCTAAAATTCATTAATAATTCATGAGATAATCGTCCAATAAAATTCATCAAAATTCATCACATGATGACCCCTTTATACGGTGATATAGACCGCCGCAGATTCATTTAATATGCATATATATATCACACGCACCTTTTTTTTATTTTTTATTTTTTTATATTTTTTTATATTTTTTATTTTTTTTCCTTCACCATAAATCCTTTCAACATGTAGTTTGATCGAGTGAAATGCCAAATATTACCTATAATATACCCGGGGTCTTGTCCCGGCATTACCACCATATATACAGAACCTGTGACTGGGCTCTCGGCAACGCATTCCGTGGCTCAGTGGTCGGGGCGCTGCACTTGCATCGCAAGGTCGCGGGTTCAATTCCAAGTGAGATCCTAGTGATATGAATTTAAATCTGGTTGTAGAAAATTTATAATATCCTATTCTTTAGATTCTGTAAATAGTCGGTTCGTGTTCTGACATTGATAGATCGGCATTATTTTTAATTCTCCATTGTTACATCTTGTTATATGTTCGCTCACTGCTAAATGTCTATATCTCTCGTGATTGCCAAAATTTTTTTCGATTGCGAAAAGGGAGTGACTATGCTACATATATATTCACCGAGCGGCTAAAGAAAGTGGTAAATATCAACAATATCCACCGATGCTGAGGATAATAAAGCATGTTACACTGTGCAATGTTTCGTTAAGTATATTTACAACGGCGTTGCAAAAGAAGTTGCATAATCCATTGCACAGTGTAACATACCTTTCAACGATGAAATTGTTGCTACAAAAATTGCTGCAATCATTACAGAAAGTAGAATCGAGTTATATACTTTCATCGCAGCAACATTTTTCAGCGTTGCAAAATGTATTAACACCCCCATCTGCAACTTGTCTCGCAATTTTCATATTTGGCGTCTGAGTGCGTATGCGTACCTTGTCACAAACACAAAGATGGTGAAATTTGCACGAAACGTTGCCTAGTGTAATACGTCTTTTTATGTAACTGCAACGTTGCAGATTGATCCGCTGCGAGACAATTTACATGAAACATCACTCAGTGTAACAGTTAAGTGAATAGCAAGTTTAGAAATCTCTCTCTCGGCAGATTTCATAACTGGTAATCCAATGCAACTCAAACTCCATATTTAATTCATTTATCGATAGATTCATTTATTGATAAACAGATACAATATTTGCGCACGCAATCATGCGTTTTATATTGAAATATTTCTTGCAAAGGGTCAGTTTTGGGAACAGCCATGGGTAGAAAATTTGCACCGGCCTATGCCAACATCTATATATCAGTTGGAGAAATGCATACTAAACGAAGTACCACATAAACCTTGGCTCTGGCGAATCCATGGCCGTGACTTGCTTGATCAATTTCTTGAATATCTCGAATAATCAATTCCATTCTAATATTACATTCGATACTATAATATTCGATTTACATTCGAGATTTCGAATGTAAATAGAATATAATCTCGAATGTAATATTTGCCACCCTATAGCCATGGGAACGTCGCCATGTGAGCCATGAGAGATCTGTTTTTAATGAAAATGAATTAAACCCTAAGAATTTCTGGAAACAAATTAAGAAATGTTACCCAGTTAAGAATAAGTCAACATCAAGTGCTTCATTTAAAGTAGGAAACGAAGTAATAACGGACAAAAGTAAAATATCGAATGCTTTCTGTGACTTTTTCAGCAACATATCTTCTCAAATGAAAACCACAACATGTAATTTCGTGAATTCTGTATGGCAGTATAACGATATGGATGGATTATCAAGAAAAGTAAACCCGAGTAACCATGAATTTTGCTAAACAGAAGTTCATTATCAGGAAGTGCTTAGAATCCTAGAATCCCTAAACCCATACAAACCAGCTGGTGTTGATAACATTCCACCTAAAGTTGTAAAGGATGCAGCCACAGAGATTGCGGAACCGTTAGTAACCTTGGCAAATCGTAGTCTCCAAAGTGGTCAGTTCCCCAGTGCCGAGAAGATTGCGAGAATAACCCCGGTTTATAAATCCGATGAGAAAACTCTGTTTGATAACCACCGACCCATTTCAACACTGCCAGTGTTTTCGAAGGTCTTAGAGAAACTCGTATATTATCGAGTTTCACGGTACCTGGAAGAAAATGATCTTCTTAATAACTATCAATACGGCTTCCGCAGGGACGTAGCGAAGGCAATGCATTTGGGGGGGTGCATGACCCAGTTTTGCCGACAAATTGGGCGTGGCATGGGCGTGGTCATGATGATTTAAATATGAATTTATTAAATTTGAAATTATGATCTTATTGATCAACACCGATCTCGAGCGCTGTAAGCGCTAGTCTTTCTAGGGGGTCGGCGGCATGCCCTCCGGAAAATTTTAAAATATCGAATCCCGCAATGGCATTCCCTGCATTCTGAGTGGTGATTTTCAGTCAGTTCAGAAGTTTATAAAATTTCGTATTTTGGACTGTTTTTTTTATGTTGACAATATACGTACAGCATTTTGGGGGAAGATTGTAAACACCTCATTCCGGCTAAATTTACGCCACATATCAACACGTACCCAATAATTTCAAAACATCTCCATGGTACTTTTTGTTGTGTTGTTGCCGATAATCGTCATCAAATGTTTGCTTGCAAACAAGACATGTCAGCTTAATTTTCTTCCGCTTGCGTTTCAGTTGGTTGTTGTACATAACTTTCCAATCCAATATATTTGTTTAAATGTTTCAGCTAATTGTTCTTATCTTAAATATTTCTATCAGAGCGAGTCATCTTAAATCTTATGTGCGCTACCGCTACAATGCCCGAAACGTTATTACTGGTTGCGCATTTGCCCACGAAATATTGAGAGGCTGTTGTGTACTTGCACAATCGTGATTTCCGACGCAAATTCTGGTGGTGCTATACAGCCATATATTGTGCTTTTGGAGAGACGATTGGCATTTCCGGATTGATTAAAAAGTGCGGCTCTACGTAAAACGCTAAATCTTCCCAGCATTTTTTTCGGAGTTTGACCAGGGGTCGGTAATTATTCGGCATTTGTCGCCCCTTTTAACCAAGGATTTGTTGGCGATTTTTCGTTTTTTTTGTCGATTTTTGCTGACTTTTGTCGGCACATTTTGCCGTTTCCGTTAAAAAATTCGCCCAAACATAAAGTTTATTCTCATTAGATCGCAGGTCCAAATTTGCCGAGATAAATCCGATTTGTGCCGACAAGAGCAACATTGCGGGGGTGCGACACCCCCCCGCACCCCCCTTCGCTACGCCCCTGGGCTTCCGTACAACGAAACATGCTATTAAGATCTTGATAGACGATGTAAGAACTGGTATGGATCAAGGTCAATTGACTGGGTCAGTCTTTATATGGATCTATGTAAAGCTTTTGACACGGTAAGCCATGGTCGTCTTTTAGACAAACTACCAGCTTATGGTATTAAAGATATAGAAATGAAATGGTTTATGAGTTACTTGTTTGCACGAGCCCAAGTTGTAAATTTTCAAGGAACGTTCTCGGATAAAAAATATATTACCCGCGGAGTGCCGTAGGGCTCTATCCTTGGAGCACTGCTGTTTGACCTACTAATATATAATAATAATAATAATAATACGTTTATTTATATAGCGCAAAATCACTAATTGCCCTAAGCGCTTCACAATTTTACAAGATAATTACACGATATTATAAGCGCAATAAGCGTTTTACAATTAAATCAAATAATTACAAAATATTGTTTCACATCATTAACTTAGCTAATCAATTACATCATTTAATAAAAGTATTTAATAGTATTAAATAAAACTTCGAATAAAATGGCTATTCAGTTAAGATAAATTATACGCTAATCTAAAAAGGTGGGTCTTTAAAGCCCCTTTAAAACTATTTACACTAGTAGACTCTCTCAGCCTAAGAGGAAGACCGTTCCATAGCTTAGGGCCTGCTATAGAAAAAGCACGATCTCCGTAAGTTTTCATATTCGTTCTACTGACTACTAGGTAGTTCTGGGAGGCTGACCTCAGTTTTCTAGAATAGTCCTTATAACTAAGTAAGTCAGCAATATAAGAAGGCGCAAGGCCATTAAGTCCTTTATAAACAAGAAGTAGTATCTTAAATATGATTCTATATTTCACCGGCAGCCAATGGAGACTAAGCAATACGGGAGTGATATGGTCATATTTTCCAGTTAATGATACGATACGAGCAGCAGTGTTCTGTAATAATTGTAGTTTCTGTAGCTGATATTCAGGTAGTCCATAAAGTAATGAGTTGCAGTAATCCAATTTTGAACTAACAAAAGCATGGACTAAAATTTCCGTAGAGTCTTTGCTGAGATACTTTCTAATTTTACTAATATTCCTGAGATAAAATTGAGCAGATTTACACAGCTTAGCGAGGTGATCATTGAGGGGAAAATGCTTGTCAAAAATGACGCCAAGATTCCTAGCAGCTTGAACAGGTGCTATTTGCTCGTCTACAACTTCCACGTAATCGAGAACTGGAGTAGCGCGAAACACAGAGCTGAAGAGGAGAAGTTCTGATTTGTCATGATTTAGCTTTAATCCATTATTAACCATCCAGATGTCAATGTCCCTAACGCACAGCTCAAGTTTGGACTTAGCCATCAACATTTCTTCTTGTGAATCCGACTTAAATGAAACATAAAGTTGAGAGTCATCTGCATACAGGTGGTACTGGAGACCATGGTGCTTAATGATCTTTCCAATGGGTGATGTATAAACCAGATACAAAAGGGGTCCCAACACAGATCCTTGTGGCACACCTCTGTATAGGCTGCGAAGAGAAGACTTGCATCTCTCGACACGAACATATTGCTTACGCGATGTAAGGTAAGAGCGGAACCAGGCAAGAACGCCAGCATTTAGGCCATAGCTGGTTGAAAGTCTAAAAAGCAAAGTTGAGTGCTCCACAGTGTCGAACGCAGCAGAAAGATCCAGCAACAACAGTATCACCGCCTGCCTATTATCAATAGCTCGCAAGATATCATTTTGTACTCTGATCAAGGCTGTTTCTGTTGAGTGATACATTTTATAGGCAGATTGAAACGATTCATCAAAATGATGAGTAAAAACATGTCGTGTAAGCTGGTCAGCAACGGCCTTCTCAGTAACTTTTGAGATCATCGATAAGTTTGATATTGGACGGAAATTGGGATACTGCTCATGATCAGCATCATACTTCTTAAGGGTCGGAAAAAGTTCAGCCATTTTCAAGGAGTCGGGCATAACACCCGTCGAGAGGGACAAATTAACAATCTTGACCATAATTGGAATAAGTGTGTTAAAACAGCTCTTCAAGACACTTGCAGGTATCGGGTCCAGGTGGCAGGACTTGGACATAGGTTTGCAAGCAAATGCCATAATACTATCCTCAGTGATCTCACTGAATTCACTTAGCTCCGTAGAACTTACATCATCTAAATATGGCGTAGAACCAACAGATGCTTGTTTTTCAGTCAAACTGTGATGTATTTTTTCAATTTTCTCACTGAAAAAGTCAGCAAAATTGTTAGCCAATACACCATTGTTAGAAGCAGACGGAAAGCGTTGCACCACCTTCTTTTGGAGAAGTTTATTGACAGTTATAAAAAGAGTTTTCTGATCATCAGAGTGTTCATGGATGATCGAAGAGTAATAGGATGACTTTAAGGAATCAATGAGGTTATTAACAACACCGCACTGGTCAACATAATTGTCGCGGTCTAACCGCAGTCCTGTACTCAGCCATTTCCTCTCACGGCGTCGTCTCTCCCGTTTCCTTTCTGCCACTTCCTGTGTATACCCTTGTAGAATCAGACATATTTATAACCTATTTTAAGTCTATTTTTACCCTATTTAACCCTATTTTTACCCTATTTTACACCCAAAATGGCTATTTTATTTCTATTTAGCTAATTTTGTGAAATAGTCTGTGGCTATTTAAAATATATTTAAAACATAGGCAAAACATATTTTGCAAAAAAATAGCTCTGAAATAGCTATTTAATTCCTATTTTATGGAGAATTGTGATTCTGAGTAGGTTCAAAATAGCTTTTAAATAGCTATTTTTAACTATTTTTGGTAGCCAATACCGAAATAGATATTAAATAGCATGAAAAATAACTCTGAAATAGCTATTTAATTCCTATTTATGGAGAATTGTGATGCTGAGTTGGTTCAAAATAGCTTTTAAATAGCTATTTTTAACTATTTTTGGTAGCCAATACCGAAATAGATATTAAATAGCATGAAAAATAACTCTGAAATAGCTATTTAATTCCTATTTTATGGAGAATTTTGATGCTGAGTTGGTTCAAAATAGCTTTTAAAAAGCTATTTTTAACTATTTTTGCAAGCCAATACCGAAATAGATATTAAATAGCATGAAAAAAACTCTGAAATAGCTATTTAATTCCTATGTTATGGAGAATGGTGATGCTGAGTTGGTTCAAAATAGCTTTTAAATAGCTATTTTTCACTATTTTTGGAAGCCAATACTGAAATAGATATTAAATAGCATGAAAAATAACTCTGAAATAGCTATTTAATTCCTATTTTATGAAGAATTGTGATGCTGGATTGGTTCAAAATAGCTTTTAAATAGCTATTTTAAACTATTTTTGGAAGCCAATATTGAAATAGATATCAAATGGCATGAAAAATAACTCTAACTCTCGAACTATTTACGGTTCAAGCGAACTTTCGCTTCTGGCTCATTTGGAAATGTCTGAAATTCACATGTACATTTATGAATATCGTTCGGAAGCGTCTGAATTTCATTTGGAAGTTTCTGAAATTCATTTGGATGTGTCTGAAATTCATGTGGACAATCTGAATTTCATTGGGAAGTGTCTGAAATTCATTTGTAATTTTCTGAAATTGACCTGACAAAGGTGTAGAAACGTCTTGTTGTTCCTCCATTGTTTACAGGCTCGTCTTGGTTTACGCGCCAGTACTGGGTACGAGCGGGGTATTCGAACTCGAATTACCCGCTGATTACGTCATCAGCGGGGAATTCGAGGTTAAAGCGGGAAATTCGAGTTTAAATTGACTGGTCACGTGGTACAATCTAGCTCTTTGATTGGACAATTTATAGTTGAGGTATTATATTATATTATATTATAACTCGTACCCAGGCTCCACCTTCTGTTTGGATTTACTATTATATAATCTATGACCAGTTGAGACAAAATCTGTTTTAAATACACTGTAAACTACTAAAATGTAATAAAAAATAAGTTGCATGAAGAGTAGCTGTTGTCTTTGTTGCTTTTTGGTACCAATTTCAAATAATTTTGATGAATTTATGCGAGTTTCAAAACCCGGTCCTACGGCACAATATATACATATTTAATTAAGAATATCACTTTCAACAATAATCCATGATACCGCCACTTCGTGGTTCGAGGAACCGGTATGCGTTTTGTATCTCCCTCTCGATCCCTATCATATCACCCCTCCGCCCTCGCCCCAGTTCCCTCAACCCTAAATCTCTTTCGTGAAGTTGCTCGCTCAAACGGGTTTTTCTCGTCGGGTTATATTAACTATGCTCAAACCGAAAGCTGATATGGCCTCATTTGCCACAGTGACGTCAGGACTCAGTAAGGACAGATTATGGCGCAACCAATCACAACAGAGCTCTGAGTCAGGTGTGGTATTTAGTGTTCTGTGATTGGTAAAACACTTGATACGTGTGATCATGCTTTTCAAGCATCGCGCTATATTCAAAACTGGAAAATGCGATCTGCACGTATATTTTTACCGAACGAAAGAAGATTATTTGTGATAATGGAAACTTATAACAAAGGGAGAACTATTAGAAAACTCAAAGGTAAGGTTCAAAAGAAAGTGATTTTAAAATCCGTCAAAGCAACAGTGTGTTTTGCTAGTCCTTTGAAAGGATAATAATAGTCTGAGTGAGTTTATAATATAGCATATTAATTCTGATATATTTGTGAATTTGCGTTGCTTTGTAGAGCCAACGGAATTATTGATTTTCTTCCCGAAAGATTACTCCGCCGTTACAGTTTCAAGAAACAAGGTTTTACGAAGAAACAAGGTTTTACGGTTTGAACGACTCAACAACTATCAGTGGTTTGAAGGAAAATACCTGGGAGCACGTGGATATTGGCGAGCCAGGACCATGAAAAGGTCTAATAAAACCGGTGAGCCAAACACTTTCATGTGTCTATACAGTTTGTGATAATGAAGATTATATATAAGTGTATATTTATGATTTTAATATAGACTCAGAGCGAGTGGAATTCGACGAAATATTACCCGCGAGGGATGATATATCATTCGTTCGAACCGTCGAACGGCGTTCGAATAACTTGCTCACGGCTTGCTACTAGCGTTCATCAGTATTCAGTGCTAGCGTTCGAATGACTTTCTACCAGCGTTCGAATGGCTTGCTACTAGCGTTCGAATGGCTTGCTACAGCGTTCGAACGGCTAGCTACTAGCGTTCAAACGTTTGTGAAAGTCGACCAATTCCCCGAGCGTAGGGTCTAAAATATATATTATTCCGAAACAATATTGAATGCGGTCTTGAAATGAAACGTCTTGTTGTTCGGCTCGTATTTCGCGCGTGGCATTAGGTTTCGCGCGTGATACTCGAGTCGAATTGGGAAATGAATACACAAAATTATTATTCCCCTCCACAGCGGGTTCTTAACAAGATTTCTGTGCCATCTAGAAATCTTTGGACAAATTACAAGCAAATAATTAAATATTTAATAGTTAAACATTATCTGAGAGTTGTAGTTAGAGATTTTTTAATACCAATGAGTATACCGGTATGGTTACTTACTATAGACATTTTCCCAGTCCTAAATTTTACCAGTAAAAATTCTGGTAAAAATGGTTTAAGTTGGTACTCAAAAAATTTCTGTGGCACTGGTATACTCTGCCTTAATTTATATCAGTACAGACTTTAAATTAGCACCACTTATATCATATATATTCGACTACAGCAAATGATTGTAAAATTATTTGCAACATTGAGTAATTAATTATAATAATTAATTTTCCATTGCAAAAATTGGTTATGGTGTATGCTAATACTAAAACAAAAAAACAACAACAGACGTTTTACGGCCCTTTTCCCCGCTTACGCAGGGGTTGGCCGGTGGTTCCCCACGACAGTTTCCTCCACTTTCCTCGATCATTAGCATCTTCCCTCTTCAGCCCACTCTCTCTCATATCCCTCTCCACTACCTGGCTCCATGTCATCCTTGGCCTTCCTCTTCCTCTTGCACCATCAACCTCAAGTGACATACACCTCTTCACCCAGTCACCATCATCTAAATTTTAGGTTAAACAGATTTTTGTCAAGAAAATTATTAGATAGTTTTAATAACACAGCTACCTTTATTTTTCAGCTCATTTGTGCACTTATTTTGATTGGGGGACTCCAACTGGTGAAGAGAACCAATGAATATCCAACAACACATAGCAGATAAGTGTAGGAATTTGAACAAGAAAAAATATTGCTATTATTTAAAAACTAAAAATTATTGTTATATAGCTGTGGCTTCCCTAGATATAATACAGACTGTCATATTAGTTGATTTGTGGTCACGTGGGCTTAGATAAATTAAAATGTCGACCGAGCAGGCAATAAGTTGTTACCGGGTAATTATTGCCCACTTGGGCAATAATTTTTGAATTGTTAAAACTGTTGCGTGGATAGCCATGTATGTTTAGTTTTTCTCCATCGCTGTATAACAAAACGCTTAATGTCTGCTACCTTGCAGTTTTCGTCTCGGGAAACATCAAGCCTCTCGGGAAAACAAAACTAACTCTTTCCCTCGAGAGCAGACATTAAGTTTATATTATTTTACTGAGACATTAATATAAATGTATCATTTAACATACTAAAGTTTAACTCTTTGGTCTTATATTAATGTATATATTTTAAAGTGTTTATTTCCAATAGCAAGTTAGTTAAATATTCATTTGAATGTATCATATATTTTCAACTAGTTCCCCAATTATTTTAAAAAAGTAGCTATAGTTTCATTTTCTCTGGGTGGCGTGGTTCTTCCGAAGAAGAACCACTGGCCCCAGGGTAAGTTTCATTATGAACTAATTAAAATATTTATTTTAAAGAATTAGAGTTAAAGTTATATTTTGTCACAAGTAATACAATATATCTCTGTGCAGTTTAGGAAACCTTGTTTATGATCTGCCTCTCTAAGAGTCCCAGGTGGAATTCCTATATTCCACAAGGGATGACAATAATTTAATACCTGATACAATTTCCCATACAAATTTTTGTATTAAAATCCCAGGCGGGATCCCACTTCAAAGTCCCAGGCGGGATTACCTAGGATCCAAGTGGGATTTACCCGGGATGCCCGGTGGGATCCCGTTCCAAATTCCCAGGATCCCACCTGGGATCCAGGACTATAATCATACTATTTATTATCTATTTTTAACTATATTAGGAGTTAGGACTATGTTTTAACTATTTATTGTTTATTTTTTTACTATATTAGGACACTATGTTTTAACTATTTATTATCTATTTTTTAACTACATTAGGACTATGTTTACTATTTATTATCTATTTTTTAACTACATTAGGACTATGTTTTAACTATTTATTAACTATTTATTATCTATTTTTTAACTATATTAGGACTATGTTTTAACTATTTATTATCTATTTTTAACTATATTAGGACTATATTTACTATTTATTATCTATTTTTTAACTATATTAGGACTATGTTTTAACTATTTATTATCTATTTTTTAACTATATTAGGACTATGTTTTAACTATTTATTATATATACTATTTAAAACCTATTTTATTGCTATTTGACTGGACCAAGTAAATTTAACAAAATCACAACATAGGAAAAAAATAGGGTTCCACTTAGGTAGGAAAAAAATAGTTTTTTATATTAATTTAAATAGGAAAATCATAGGGAAAAAATAGTAAGCCAAATAGAATTATATCATATGTTAAAAATAGGAAATAAATAGTTTAGAAAAATAGGAAATAAATAGGAATTAAATAGTGTCTGATTCTACAAGGGTACCACAAAGCCGATGGACGGATTGTAACAAGCTTACTTCTCGAAGTGGCATGTTTATCCAACAATTCCCGAAGAACATTATCATAACATGTTACCAAGATGTTCAAGTCCGAGGAAGGCTTTTTGAATAAATTTGAATCTAAGATGTCTGCAGAGAAACGTTCCATATCAATACACCGAAGTTCCCGAAAATCAACTATTTTCCTTGCATACTTGCGTTTCTGCAGGTGTAGATCACAGTGGATGGCATGATGGTCAGATATCACAGGATCTCGAACACAGAGCTTTTTGATAATTAAGTCCTCAGATCTTGTAATAGCAAGTCCAAGGTATGGCCATTCTTGTGGGTTTTACCCCTCACATGCTGCTTTAGATCAAAGGCCGCGAGAATATTAGTGAACCTTTTTGCATAACTATCACTGAGATCGTCAACATGAAAATTAAAGTCACCAATTAATAAAATATGACCCGGATACTCAGCTAGAACCTCGAGGGGATGGTTGCTCCCTTATTGTCCCACGAATCAAAACCGAAGTAGGAAGGAAGACGTTTAAATTTCAAGGATGCAAACTATTTAATGAACTTCCCAAAGATATGAAAATTGAAAAATCCATCGTCAGATTCAAAGTAAAATTAAAATCTTTATAAATCTTTATAAACTGAATGCTTTTAAGTACATTACTCTTAGTTAGTATTTTTATTTATCTTATTTTAAGATTTATGAACTTTTAACTTTTATTGACTTTTATAGTATAGTTTTGTTATTGGTTAATGTAGATAAGTACAGGTCCTTGTAGGATAACAGCATTTATTGTAATAGCTGAACGAGTTAACCTGTATAAAGATGATTAATAATAATAATAAAAAAACGTATATGCAGTGACAAGAACAAGTTCAAGACGAAAACTGATGAAATATAAATCTTGGTTTCTTAAAGTGTTTATGAAACGAAATTTTCGAGGCCTTTTTTTATTACGGAATCTTAGAGTTCATGCATTCATGCATTTGTGATTGTCGTGATGCATTTTTAAAACGAAAAAAAATATGTGAAAAGTATTTTATTTTGCCATTAAAAACACAAATTCATGCTCAGAGCTGTCCGGGCTTATGGCGCGGCCAAAAATGAGCTACGTGACGTCACTGCGAGGACGGCTCTTGGAAATAAACATGGCGGATAGTAGTTACAAATCGACTGCGAGTAAGGCCAAGAAGAAAAGAGTTGGAAGAACGTGCGTGCCCCTAATAATAGCAGTTGCCAGAATAATCAAGGAACTCCTGGAATATCTTTTCATTCTTTTCCGAGTGACAAAAGAAGGCCTGAATGGATTCGTTTTGTGCAACGGCATTGTCCTGGTTGGCAGCCAACAACCTCATCGGTGTTGTGTTCTGCACATTTTCACCCTGAAGCATATACACAGCGACCTAATATTAATCTAGGCGTCAACGATTCTGAGGTACGAACCAAGACCTGGCTTAACAAGAGCACCGCAGTCCGTGGAACTCCGAACTCCGTGGAAATTCATCGTGAAAATCCGCCAGTCACAGACCGAGAGAGAAGGCAGGTAAATAATCATTAATAATCGTGCGCATAGTATTGTTTTGTTTTTACTTGTTGCTAACATGCATTTTAAAATAACACCGTTATAAATATACGATTCCACGGCGACTTTATTAAGTCTTTCAATATTATGATGGCGCTCTGATTTTAGATTGTAGCCTATATCTTTTCTTTGTAATTAGTTACTGCGGAATGTTTCCATTGGAGTCGAAGAGGCACCCACTGATGAACCTGATTTTGTTTCACCTGACGAAGAAGTCAGAGCTGCTATAGTAGAATCAGAAGATACACCTTTGGCTTCTTCTCAACCGTCACACTCTACATGCACGAGCGGTTCTCCTACATCATGTGAGGCGTACAAAGAGAAGACAGAAAGTTTGCTTCGCATGCAAGATACCTTTCGAAAATCAAAACGCAGACGAGAGCAGCTGAAGATGGAGGTCAAAGAGCTACGTCGTGTAAATAAGACTCTGCGACAAGTGAGAATACTGAGCTGATTTATTCATTTATAAAATTCTCTATTCTTGTTCTGTCAATAAATTATATTGTTTCATCCCATTTCCGGTAGAATATTATTATGACAAACGCTAAACATGATCGTATCAGTGATTCAAATCAGCTTGTTTTCATGCTTAGGTAGAATGACTTTCTCGGGATGAATCTTCTGATTCTGAAAAATATGATCAAAGGCAAAAGCAAAGCATTTGTAGTGAAGAATCGGAAGGGGAAGAATCGGAAGGGGAAGATTCGGAAGGGGAAGAATCGGAAGGGGAAGAATCGGAAGGGGAAGATTCGGAAGGGGGATATTCGCCCAAAGGCCAAGGGCAAGATGATCAATGGGCTCAGCAAGAGGAAGAGGCTTCTGAGGCTGAGAGTGAACAGGAAAACAGAGAAAAGAAACAATCCAGAAATACAATCAGGTAACTCGTTTATACAAAGTATTATGTGTCAATGAAGCAAGTTTATAAGTTGAGGAAGTACAAGCTAGTTTCAGCATCACAAATATTTACAATTTACAGTATCTATATAATATTCTTTGCTCAATAAGGGCACTTTTCATGTTTAAAAAGGGCACTTTTCAGAAAACCAAGATGATGACAATCCTCAGGCAAATTTTATTTCTTACCAGTCACAATGACTGCTAGATTTCGAAGAGTTATTTTTTTGATGCTTAGACTGTAGTCCCCACCCCACCACCCACCCATATTGTCATCCCAACCCATGGGATGACAATACTACAGTAGCTTGGAGTCAACTGATGAATTACTATAATACATTACCATTGTATTATACATTGTTACATTGTTCTTGCTTACAGAGTGGATCCTGAGACATCCTGTGAAGAAGTACCGAAGTTCATTGTGTCCTACAGTGCTCTGCAGACACTGTTTTCCATGTTTTGTTTTAATTGTAAAACTGGTACCCCAAAAGTTGAAATGGAGAAGAATGGGACGATGGTGACAATCATACCGCACTGTAGTTCTTTCAAAGGGGAACCTTTCAAGTGGAGGAGTCAGCCATTAATAATGGGGAAGTATCCTGTTGGCAATATTATGCTACGTTTTGCAGTACTAATGGCTGGTGCCTCAATAAGCAAGATTCTACCTGTGTTTAGACACATGGGGCTATCAGCTTACCAATCAAGAACATATTTATACCAACAGAGCAGGTTTATCTTTCCTATTGTTATGCAATCCTACTCTGTATCACTGCTTGACTCCCTGAAGAGCGTAAACTATATTTCCTTGTGTGGTGATGGCCGCTTTGATTCTGTGGGCCACTCCGCAAATTATGGTACCTATACTATGTACTGCGCTTCAATTGGTAAAATTGTGCACTTTCAGTTGTTACAGGTAAAATAAAGTATATTCCATGATCTGTCTGAACGTTATATTTTTCCTGCTGTGTATCTTGGTTTATAAAATAAATTGCGTCTTACACACGCTGTGATTGGTCAGTTACCGTGTTTATATCAGGCTATACAAACATGGTTGTAACGTCACAGCATATTTCGCAGTCTTATTTTATAAAACAAATAGAATATGGACGCCATGTGTTTATATAACCCTCGCCTGCGACTCGGGTTCACATAAACTTTCAAATTCTCCCAAACTCTCTCGTGTTTGCATCAGGCTATATAAACACGGGTGGCCATTTTCGATTTCTTAAATAACCATAATAATAACCATATATATGTTAGGCCAATGAATGTGAAAACAGTAATTCAATGGAGCTGGAAGGGGAAAATAGATGCTTTTCATCCTTACTTCCTCACACCAAGATATCATAGTTCATCTCTGATCGTCACAGAGGAATATCTAAGTGGATGAGAACTACCCACCCTGATGTTAAGCATTTCTTTGACATTTAGCACATTGTTAAAGCAGTAATCAAGAAAATTTAAAAACCAGCAAAGAGAAAGGATGCGAAATAATATCCAAGTGGTCAAGAGCTGCACGCAACCACATCTACTGGTGTGCAACATCTACCCAGGCAGGGTTTCAAAAACTGATACTGGCAAAGTGGACATCATTTTTGCGTCTACGTTGCTTAGCAACGTAAACGCTATGTTATCGGCGGCGGACTATGTGGCTAAAGGATTGTGTTTGGACACTGTGACGTAACAACCTGGATCACATGACCTAGCGAACTTTTAGAAACAGTTGTAGCGTCCATTACCAAACGTCCATCAACTCCATCCTGATCCTGACATTTTCTCATTTTTCTATCTACTGTTTGGCCACTGTTTGCTTTGATTTTCCAAATTTTATCAAGGTAAGGAGACAAGTTATGAGTATTAACGTCATGTTAATCGACATGAAATTTATTGATGAGTTCTTGTGTGAACATTTTCGATTTTTGTGGGAGTAAAAGGCAGAACATTCCTATCTTTTATCTGATTCATATTTTGTCTCTGTTTTACGAGTATTACAAGAAAGATTTGTAATTGTGACAGTTTTTCTCTCACAGGAGCCATTGTGTTCGCGCTGATTAAGAGTTCGATCAGATACTTATTTGCGTGGTATCACACAACCAAGCCATTGCGCTCGTTCGCCCATTGAAGAAAAATAACTCGCCCGTTGAGGCAAACTATAACTCGTCCGTTGAGGCAATCCACAACTAGAGAGCTACTGTATAAACACGAATCATTTGGAACGATTGAGCAGATATACAGAGCTCGCATTGGTGCCCACAATAGCATTGCAAAAACCAAAGAGGATATTTAACTAAAGTATTATTTGGAATACAATGTCAATATTTATATTATTATACCGTTGTGTATTTTTAATAGGCCAGGACCTACTGTATATGATTTATCCAATTGATGCAATTTGTGCAGATTTTAGTATTCAAGACAATTTGGACAAAATGCTGTTAAACAATGTGTAGCTATGTAACTGACTGCAATGATATATACTCAAGTAAAATATATTACAACTTGGGATTCACAATTTTTAAATACCATATGTGCTGGAAATAACCTTTATACTTGCATAGGTAATTCCATTAAAAAATATTTTTTGCTATTAATAACTGACGTGCCAGAATTTATCTCAATTGATGATAAAGTTTATATTATTTACAATATTGTGACTCCATTGCTGGTGGGTTTTACTACATCCCGGGCGTTCTTTGTCAGTGCCCACAAGCAATTGTCTTCTGGACAATCTCTCATTTCGTCCCACCTAAAAAAAGAACTAACAGAAGACGATTGCTTGTGGGCACTGACAAAGAATGGGATCATGTAGTAAAACCCTTGCTGGTGAAGTATTTATGAGAATAGACAATTAATCATTTTTCATCACTGACAAGTGCTCTAAAATAAAATATTTTCCCACTCTGAATTGAATTATCATTCAACATTGTTTGTTGACTGTAACGCAGTAGTAAAATTTAAGATTCTCATTCAAGAGATAAATGGCATGCCAGACCCATGTGGAAAATCTGTATTAATTGATGTTGAAGGTATCCAGAAATATATTTAAATATTTGATGAAGATGGAAAGCTATGCAGTTAATTGTACAATAATGTATTTTACTTTTATTAATACTTTTCTTAATGCAATAATCTATTTAACGGTAATTTTGTAAAAGCTCTGTTGATAATATACAGTACATTTAAAAGATTTAAAAACACATTCATTCTGGACATTCATTCTGGACATTTAATAACACATTCATTCAAGTGATCACAGTTTGATTTTTGCTAGTATAAAAACAGCGTTAAAGAGACCAAAACCTAAAGTGATTCAGTCAAGAAATTTTAAGAAATACAACAAGACTAACTTCTGTTCTGAACTTGCGGATGATTTCTGCACTCTTGATTTCAGCAGCAAATCTGATCCAAATGATATGTGGAATCACTGGAAAACAGTTTTTACAAAGATTGCAGACAAACATGCACCATATACAACTCGTAGAGTAAAACGTACATTTACGCCATGGCTAACAAGCGAAGTTAAAAAGGAAATGTATCATCGAGACTACCTAAGAAAACATTCTATACAAACTGGTTCCAAGTATTGTTATATAGCTTATAAAAAAGCCAGAAATAAGGTAAATAAGATTGTTGCTAAAACCAAAGCAGAATATTATCTTAAAAATATCACTCAAAGTAGGCATAACCCAAAGGAACTTTGGAAAAATATTAATCAACTGCGTGGGAAGGGTTCAAAAACAACAACAATTAGTAGTCTTCACGCTGAAG
The DNA here is from genome assembly GCA_035772405.1 of Chrysogorgia sp. JL179-B06. NCBI lineage: Eukaryota > Metazoa > Cnidaria > Anthozoa > Scleralcyonacea > Chrysogorgiidae > Chrysogorgia > Chrysogorgia sp. JL179-B06. The sequence goes on along the minus strand of JAYKKM010000452.1, from coordinate 2,142,977 downwards.
GAAAAACGATTTCAAATGAATCGGACATAGCAGAGACCTTCAATAATTATTTTATAAATGTTGGCCCTGATCTTTCACAAAATTTACCAGATAGTAAAGTAAAATTTGCAAGAAATATCTCACCAGCTAAATCCATTTTTAAATTTGGAATTATTACATTGAACGATGTTTTTAAACTTTTATCATCTGCTAAATGTTCCAAAGCTTCCGGTCCTGATAAAATCTCCACGAGACTTTTAAAATATTCGGCCAACATTATAGTTCCATCATTATGTTTTATTTTTAACTCTTCATTGTCTACTGGAATATTTCCAGATGATTGGAAAAATGCAACGGTTTCACCGATTTATAAGACAGGAGATAAACAGGACTGTGGAAACTTTAGACCAATATCAGTTCTATCAGTGATAGCTAAACTATTTGAACAAATAATATTTAATCAACTTATTAGCTATTTAGACGAAAATGATATATTAACTCAACATCAATTCGGCTTTAGAAAATCTCACTCAACCCTAACTTCGCTTCTTAATGCCTCTAATAACTGGCTTGTAAATATTGATGAAGGATTAATAAATGGGGTTTTGTTTCTTGATCTCAAGAAGGCTTTTGACACAGTTGATCATCAAATTCTCATCAGTAAACTTGGTTTATATGGTATGACTGAAATACCAATAAAATGGTTTAAATCATACCTTAACTGCCGTAAACAGTCTTGCAAAATTAATAATGTAATTTCCTCTAACAAAGTAATTAAGTGTGGTGTGCCTCAAGGATCAAACCTAGGCCCACTCTTATTTTTATTATACATCAATGATCTTCCAAATTGTTTAGAATATGCAAAGCCCTCGATGTTTGCAGATGATACAAATGTCACGGCTACCGGAAATAGCCCAGACCAAATTCAAATGAAATTAAACTCTGATTTAACAAAAATCCACACTTGGCTACATGCATGAAGTTGTTATTGTTTTCTATCATGGCATTTGACACAAATAATTTTGAGTTGATATTGTTGATGATTTTGTTGTATGTGAAAACTGGGGTATGAAGAATTATTTAGTCTATTTAGGCAATCCATAGACCAGGGTCCCAGTTCAGTGTAGACACTACAGTGTAGACACAAATATACCTGTGCAACAGTAAATACTAAATATAACTATCCAGTACAAAATCCTTTATTTTCTTGATTGTTTATTTTCTGCTATTTAGCACGAATGAATTAGAACTGTTTAAAGTGCTTATAAACCCAAAATGGGTTTTTGGTGATTCGGATAGAGCATAAAAACTTAGTTAATTAGTTCTGGATTAGTTTTTGCGTTAAACTTTTAGTTTCGGAGATATAACGGCTCAAACATGCAAATTGTGCCATTTTTTTGAGAAAAGTAGCGCCACTAAAATAACACACTGGCAACTGGATCCGAGGAACCCATCTTCAACAACAACTAGGCTTTTGTATAGGAGAAGACAGCTATCTTAAGAGTTTTTATTGAAAAATGCCCAAACGATGTGTCGTTTGTTCGTTGTTTTTTTCTACTCGAATTGTAATATATTTTTATAGTATTGAAACATAACACGTTCCTCGGATTCAGTCTCCCGGCATGCGCTACATTTGTGACTTTGAGCCGTTATATCTCCGAAACTAAAAGTTTAACGCAAAAACTAATCTAGAACTTATTAACTTTTTTTGCTCTATCCGAATCACCAAAAACCCATTTTGGGTTTATAAGCACTTTAATAGGTTAATAACTGTACCATACAGCAAAATAATATTAAAGTTTATGCTTGACATTGTTTATGATTAACGAAAGACCAAGTGCTAAAAAACTACATGTATGCAGTCAATGCATCAGATAAACAATGGGCTATACCAGTAATGGGTGTATAGTTTTACAACAAGAAATGTTTGTTCAGTTTTTGATGGTTAATATATCTGCACCAGTCCACCAAGTCATGTGTAAAGTAATAATTTTCCATCATCTGAAATCGTTATTGCAATCACTTCCAACGAATGTAAATACCAATATTAATTGCTTTACTATTGTATATCTGTGATACAATATATACTTACGCCCCATCCCAAACGTAGACGCATGTACGCATTGCGTTCCTATTTTTCAGACATATAGCAGATGAGCACACAAACCATCCAATGTAAACGTGATAAGGACATACATGAACGTGAGTGGATTAAAGAAGGTAAGAACCATTAACCTGTTTTGGGTGGGTGGTGGTTCTGGCTATTTAATTTTAAACTCATAGTAATTTGATGAAATTGTGAAGTAGGTACAAAAGCATATGAGAAACTCCATGGAATTATGAATAATACGAGGCTTCTCAATGACATGAAGATGATCTCCTCTAATGCACAAACTAGTTGTTTGGAGGGATTTCATTCTACTCTGAACCAATGGCATCCCAAAATGTTGCATTTTTCTTGGCTTGGCACATACTGCAGGTAATTGTTATACAGTTTTTAACATCTTACTCAAATGACTCATAAACAAAAATCCATAGGAGGCAGTAAACAACCCATCAAAATAAAATAATGTAGTATGTTGTAGTTTTGCTTGTGTTTATAGATAATGATAATTTCCATTTAATATTTTTATCTAGACACATCCTTGCAAGTTTGCATTTTAATGAAAACCTCAAACGAGAAACACAAGTGACAGAAGGATGTGGAAAATTCTACAATGTTTCATATCCTAAATACAAACTTGGACAAGAGGTTGTACGAGAAGTAGCTGTACCACATACTTATGGTGAGTTTTATGAGGAATTTTGAAAAATAACATACCTGACCATGCACAACTCATGTGCACATATTTCATTCCCATCAAATAAGTCATACCTACTGTAAGTTATGTCTAATGCATACATTTATATACTGTACATGTATCATTTGTTTTTCTATGTTTAGGCTATGTTGACAATACGAGAAAACTGCTCTTCAGTCTCACAAAAGAGGAGATGGATATTACAAGACCATCCCAGAACCACTCAACAGGAAATTTACTAACCGAGCCAGCAAACCTGATGCACTGAAAAACTATCAGGAGCGAAAAGCAAGAGTGCCTAAACTTTTTCCAGAAGGTAATGTAGTTTTGATTTGTGATTTATCTTGTAGGGTTTGATGGAAAAGCCCAGTAAATTTGTGGGTTTTAATGTAGTAGTTAAAACATGATAAAATGAGTAGAATATATAATGCATACTTTGTTTGGAAGTTGTAGAAACGGTACAAACAAATTATTTTAACTCCGAAAAAGCTCAATTTGACTAAGTTAACTTTGATAAAACATTGATGTTTTATTAATCAGCAAGTTAACTTTGATAAAACATTGATGTTTTATTAATCAATGTTTTATCCTGGGTGAAAGATGCTGCTTAAATATTAATTTCGTTTGAATTTTCTTCATGAATTATTAATGATTTTACATATAGTTTTAGAAAATATTAGTCAGTTAAGGATGGGAAATATATGTCTTGTTCTGTTAGATTTTAGTAGAATTCTATAAAATCCAGATAAGTGTTATTGTATGTAATTTAAATACAGGAGGTCCTCTCCTCCCAGAAAAATACAAAGAAAACCCAAACCAGAACTATAAATATGAATTTCTAATTTTCTGATCAATTATTTTATATCAATTAACTATAAGTCAGAAATATCATACACTGTACTAATGATATAAATTTACAGTACAGTATTAATTTTTCCTTATAGCTGAGCAGAAAAACTGTCTACTGGCAAGTTCATCAAACCAGAAAGCTAATGAAAACAACCCACAGTAAGGCACACAGACAATCAGAAGATGAAAAAAATGCAAAAAACCCTATGAAAGGTCATCCTAGAGGTCATTGTCCACCCTGAGCATTTAAATAAAAGTGAAACGTGTTCCATTTTCTAATGAATTAATGTGACAATATATTCTTGTTATGCTTAGTATGTGTGAATGACTATGTTCCTATACCTATAATAACATGGGGTAGCTGATTACACATACTGTACTTGATTTTGTTCAAAACTCTGAATACTTAGTGTAATAGTCTCTATCAAGTTCGAAAACAACTACAACCACCATGTGTTTTCAATGTTCTTTTATTTCTCTCCCTTGCTTTTTCGCTCTCTCTGTTTCACATGCCTTCTTCCCTCCTCCTTCGTTCCCCTGTCTCCCCTGTCCCCCTGTAGGTCCTTATTTAGACATTACATCTTTCCTATGCTTTTTCTAGGGTATAATAAACTTCAAATTTTACTATGTTTTTTTTTTAATTGTTTGTTTGTTTGTTGCTTAACTCAACTTTAACTGACATTGTTTTGAATTGTTCGTATTTCTGTTCTTCTGTTTCCCTCTTCTTCTGTTTTTTTTTGTTTGTCGCTTAGGTCCACAGTCCACTGTGTGGGTTGTACTGCTTTGGTGGTTGTCTGTTGCGTTGTTCTCTGGGCAGATTTGGATGGATGTTGGGATCCAGGTGTCCATTTGGATACTCGTGTTGGCGTTGGCGCTGTGGCATGGCAACCGGTAGTGTTGGTTGTTGTGGGGTAGGATGTGCCACTGTAGGTGTGCTGTCATAGGTGAACGTGTCATTCTTATGTAGTTTCAGCGGGTATCGTGCGGCACCATACTGCCTGCGTACTGAATTTGTGATGACCTTGAATCGTTGGGCATCTCGTTTTCGTATTTTAGACCCTCGTGCTGGTGTAATTTGGGTTCCCTTGATGTCAATAACTTTGTAGGGTTCTGGGTCGTATCTTGGGTTGGACTTGCTTTGCTTCTGGAGTAGGAGCACCTTGTCTCCTATTTTGATATTGTGTGGTTTTGTGCTTTTCTTGGCATCTTTGTAATCTTTCTGTTTTGTTTTGCTTTGGCTTTCTGATCCTGGTGTCGTAGCTGTGGGTCGTGTGTTGGTTCATGTTTCTGCGGGAATCGCACCTGGAACTTGCGGTTGAAGAGTACTTCAGCTGGTGCTCGACCAGTAGTGCTGTGCGGGGTGGCTCGGTAATGTCTGAGAAACTTGTAAATTTCTTGTTTGTGGTTCTTTCCTTCAATGTGGGCGATGTGCCAGACTTTATTCATTGCTTTCATGAAGTTCTCAGGTAGGCCATTTGCTTCTGGATCTTCTGGACTGACCACGAAGGCACGAATGCCTGCCCATTGCATGTACTGGTGGTAGTCATGGCCATTGAATGGCGGTCCTCCATCTGTCTTCACCGTCTCTGGGAATCCATGGGTGGACAAAAACTCGATCTAGATGGGGTATGACAGCTTGGGCACTGGTACTTTAAACGAATTCAACATCTGGGTAACGTGAATATTCGTCTATTATCACCAGCAAGTGTTCTCCATTGGGCAGTGGTCCCCAGAAATCCATGTCCAAACGTTGCCAGGGTCGTTCCGGTAATGGAGTTGGTTTTAGCGGATCTCGAGTTGGTTTGTATGTTGTTGCTTGGCAGCCTAGGCAGTTGTTGACTCGTGATTCCACCATTTTGTCCAGCTGTGGAAACAACAGTTTGGCTCTGAGGAGTTGTTTGCATTTGACAGTTCCCTGGTGGCCTTCATGTGCTGTATCAACTACTTGATGTCGAAGGCTGCCTGTGCCTGGGGTTACTTCAGCATCTGGGATGAGTAACCTGTCTCCTCGTAAGATGACGCCATTGTAATGTGACAGTTCTAGGAACACCTGTCGGTAGTCTTGTAGGGCTTTATCGTCAGTGATGTGGCCTTTGGCAATGCATGCGATCAGTTTCTGCATAACTCGGCCTTGTTGTGTGGCTTGTTGCACCATCTTTAGGGTGACTGCATCTGGTAAGTCATCAGTGACGATCTTGCTGATGCACAATTCATCTCCTTGATCTATGACCATGTCTTCAAGCTCTCAGTTGGTATAACAGCTGAGCGGTAGTGGGTGGCGTGATTGGTAATCGCAGGGGTTGGTCTTGCCTGGCATGTACTTAATGGTATATTGGAAACCTTGGACTTTAAGGCGGTGTCTTTCTACGCGGGCATTTCCTCTCTTGTTTCCATTGTAGATATGGACGAGTGGCTGGTGGTCGGTGTATGAATCAAATGGAATACCTAATAGGTTATAGCGGTGGTTATTCATCCCCCAGGATTGGCCAAGCGATTCTTTTTCCGTCTGTGAGTACTTTTGTTCACATGGTGTGAGGGCTCGGCTGGCATGATCTATGGGAATCCATGTTCCGCTGGCTAGTTCTTGGAAAATGCTGCATGCAATACCTTCTGGACCAGCATCTGTGATATGGATGGTTTTCAGGTTTGGGTTAAATGGTCGCAGGGCGGTGCTGCTTGTCATGGTCTGCAGGATGTCTTGGTAGGCTTGTTCACATTGGGGCGTCCAACTGAATTTGTTGTGCTTCCTTGTTAGATCTCTCACAGGCTTTGTGATCTGGGCATAGGCGCTTTCTGTGTTGTACATGAATCGTGCATTGAACTGACAAGCCTGAAGGAAGCTCTTGACATCTTCTGCTGACAGAGGTGGGCCTGCCTCTTTGATGGCTTGGATCTTTTTTGGATCTGCAGACATGCCTGATTTGGAGAAGATTGTGCCAAACCAGGACACTGAAGTGGCTCCAAAAGTGCACTTCTCTTTGCGTAGGGTAAGTCCCGTTTCTTCCAGGCGGGTTAGACAAGCTTCTAGGTTGGCCTCGTGTTCTTCTGGTGTGCATCCCCACACCAGGATGTTGCCGTGGATGGAGGTGCAGCCGGGTAGGCGTGCCAGTGCTGCTTTGATTCTATCATGGAACAGTTCTGTTGCTGGAGATGCTCCGAAGAATAGAACTTTAAATCTGTGTAGGCCTTCATGTGTCTGGAAGGTACTCATGGGGCGTGAATCTTCTGCTAATGCTATTTGGTGGTAACCATGTCCCATGTCCATTTCTGAGAACCGGGTGGCACCCTTGAGTTTGTGTCTGATCTCTTGTATTGTCTCCACATGTCGTTTTGTGCGATGCAAAGCTTTGTTGGCCTCTCTCATGTCTATGTTCATACGGATTTGTCCCTTTTGTTTTTTTTCAGTGATGACGACATTTGAAATCCATGGGCAGTTGGCATCTGGGTCAAGATCTTCTATCTTGGCTTCCTCTCTAAGGACTTGGAGGTGGGCACTTAGCTTTTCCCTGTATGCCAGTGGGACGGTCGGTAATGGGCTGCAACTGGTGGGATGGTATGGTCGATATGAAAGCTGACCTCCTCGTTTTTAAGGAGCCCTATGCCAGAAAAGGCCTTTTGATGCTGTTCAATTATGGATTGTACTCGTGCTTTCTCTTCTGGAGGGATGGATTCGTCTGGTTCTTTTGCGGCTTGTATTTGTATCGCTGCTGCTTGTATGTTGGTTGTAATGCACGCTACTTTAGTCTGGTGTGCTGGTAGGATAGGGTGCTGGCTCGTAGGTTTCCTGACTTGGTAACCACCTTTGTTGATGGTAAGGATGCCAAGGGCTTTGGCATCTGCATCTCCGAGCAATGCATCTATTTGGTGTCCTTGCACAACATATATTGTGGTGTTATGTTGTGCTCCATTGGCAGCTTGTAAGTTGGCTTTTATCTCTCCTTGAGAGTTTATGTATGTCGAGGTCCCATACGGTCGGAATCGTGTCTGGGTGGGCTCTATTTTACCCATACTTTTGCTATACAGGCTTTGGGGTATCAGTGTTTTTTTACATCCTGAGTCGACATATAGTTCCACTTCTTTGTTGTTGATTTTGAGGGAGGTTTTGTTTTCTTGATTGGGTGTGGCTAGCTGTCCTATTTTTACAACTTCTAGGATGGACCAGTTTTAGGTCCTCGTAGTTATAGTGGTGAGGGGTGTTCTCCTCTTCTACACATCTAATGGTAGGGTCCCCTTGGCAAACCGAAGAGCCTGCAAAATTATTTTTCTTTTTACACACTACACAGGTCTTACCTCGTGCGGGACATTTACTGGGTTCGTGTGGCCTGTAGTGTGGAGGACAGTTGTGGCATCTGGGCTTTGGCGAGTCTTGTTTTGGGCCTGGTTGTTTTCGCGCGCTATATTTGCCAGCGATGACACGAGCGACAATTTGATCGACTTCTTCTTGGGTATGTGTCAGTTGTCGGACTTCTTCAGCTGTATTAGATCGTACAGTTCCACTTGCTTTTCGTGATTACTCATAACCCAGTGCTACTTTCACGAGTGTGTTGTAATCAAAGTCTTTTGCGAGGGCTTCTTGGCGTAGTTTGTCATCCGAGGTTCCAAAGATGATGGCGTCTTTCATCGCTCTTTGTTTGGTGTACGCTTGTTCGTCGAACTGGCACTGTGTCACTAGTTCTTCTAGCTCTTTGGAAAATTATGTGACAGTTTTCGTTCCTTGCCTTGCGTGCATTAGTTTGTAGACGGCCATCGAAAGGTTGACGTGTTTTCGACAGGTTGTTTTTATTTTCGTAATGACGGTTGCGAGACTATCGTGATCTTCTCCTGTTAGCATAACGCCTGCATCTTTAGTGAATTGGCGGAAATCCTTGCCTCCCCATAACAAGGTGAGTCGTAACTTTTGCGTGTCGTCTTTCACTCCTATAGAGTCGGCTAGTAGGCTGGTATGTTCGTACCAAACGGTGAATCTCTCCAGATATTTCGATGGGTCGTTGCCCAAATCGCAAGGTTTTCCCGCGGTTGCTAGAGCTGGATCTATTATTTCTGCCATAACGCGTGTGTTTTGGTTAGATCCTCGTCGCCAGTGTAATAATCTCTATCAAGTCAGTAGTATAGCAAGTAGGGCTGCGAGCCCAATCGATGTCAAACGTGAATATAAACACCAAAACATCACCAAATTTTGCCAAATCGCGATTCGACAAATTTGACGATGTTTTGGTGTTTATATTCACGTTTGACGTCGAATAAGCTCTCGGCCCTACTTGCTATACTACTACAGCGATCGTTAGTCAATCTAGACACCCTTCGCACGTTTTCTACTAAATTGATGTCAAACACACGCGAGACTAGCGAAACAATACCAAATTTATACTAAATTTGACACCATTTCAGCCACATTTAAAAAAATAGAAAGTGTCGTTTCAAAATTCTCACAAATTACATTTAGGAAAAAATAGAAAGTGTCATTTCAACATTTTCGCGTGTTAAAAAAATAAAATGTGGTACGAGCCCACTCTCACATATTAAAAAATAGAAATTGTCATTTCAACATTTTCACAAATTTGTCGAATCGCATTTAAAAAATAGAAAGTGTCGTTTCAACATTTTCACAAATTTGTCAAATCACATTTAAAAAAATAGTCGTTTCAACATTTTCACAAATTTGTCAAATCACATTTAAAAAATAATCGTTTCGACATTTTCACAAATTTGTCAAATCACATTTAAAAAATTGTCGTTTCAACATTTTCACAAATTTGTCAAATCACATTTAAAAAATAGTCGTTTCAACATTTTCACAAATTTGTCAAATCACATTTAAAAAAATAGTCGTTTAAACGCTTTTACAAATTTATGTATCGTAAAAGTGTCTCACGCGTGATAAAATTGCCACCTGTTATGCAAATTAGGTTATTGCCACCTGTTAATAATTGGTTAGTCCGTTTGTTCACTATTTTCAGCGTTTGTCGCCTCGCCTCTCACTTCAATGTTTTTGTGACCATACGCGTAGGAGTCAATACCATTTTCTAAAAGGTATCGTTTATCATCAAAACAGGATAGCGACACTTTATTAATTTCGTAACTACCGAGCTGATGTTTGACACTTCTAATGGTCTTCATTGTGTGTCGCAATTGTTTCTGCTCAAGTAACACACTTTTGTAATCTTCGTGTCTGATCACTTTTTTAATTATATTCTTTCTAATACCTTTAGCGGTTTTCCCGCCGCCTCCACCCTCTTTCAAATAGCTGTACATTTTACTGCGCAACCCGACGAACTCGACAATTGGCGTTCCAGCGCACTCGTCCTTCATCTTCCCAATAACTTTCTTATTCTCTCTAAAAAAGAATGGGCTGTCTGCAGGATAATCGCTATTGTCGAACTTTTCGCACTCCATCATAAAGTCGGAATAAACGTCGTCAGTTTTGATTGAGTACAACAGACTGTCAGTGTCAGTGAAGTGCAATCTACAGGTGTCGCTAGAGTACTTTTTCATAATATAATTGTAGTGAACATTATACATCAGCGTTTTACTCAAGTCTAGTATGCACATACCCACATATGCAGGTCTATTTAGTGTCAACGTTTCTTTAACCTTATGGACAGCAACTAAGTTCTCGCTAAATATCTTGCAAGACACAAACGTTGGCTTTGAGACAAGCTTTTTAAATTTCTCCGCAGTGGTCACTAATCTTACGTCCACACGCTTCCTCAAGTTTTCCATCGTTTTTCCGAACACACTGTTGTTCATTAACTTGAAGAAGTCCTTCTCAAAAGCGTTCTTAGCCGCAGTTCTTTTGACTGTGTTAAAGTCGATGTACTTGCCTAACCACTTGGACTGGTCAAACTGCAGGACCCTGTGAATCTTATTGATTTTTAATCCAAGATCCATGTACAACTGCAGATTTCCGTAGTGACACACATACTTTTTTTTGTCCATCAAATTAGTCACCAGCTTCTTTACACCACCAACACTCACGTTAAACTTATTTTTGATTTTCGTGCAGTACTCCGACAACATGTCAACAGTTATCTCCATCTTCTCGGGAGCCAACGGGTAATCGTTGTGTAGGTCATGCAAATGGGCTGGGTACTCCAAGTCGACCTCGAGCAGTAAACCTTTTTTACTATTGTTGTGATAGTCGTGCAGATTAACTTTTTCTATTTCTTTCTCAGTCAACCACTTGAAGCCGCCCGTGGGTAGACTTCGACTCATTGCCCACCCATATAAATTGTTGGCGTCAAGGTACATCAAATACTTCGACTCTTGCTCTTTGTCGTGCCCCTTCATGTACTTATTATTCGCCACGCCATGTCTGTTGCATATGTAGCTCACACCACCACGCATACCTAGTTCTACGAACTGGAACATGTCGATGTCGGACAATAACTCAAGCTCCACTCCAGTCATCTTCAGCATAGCATCCCAAGCCAACCCAGGCGATGTGAAATAATGGCAAGGGTCTAGTTTATACTCACGGTGACATGTCTTTCTAAAGTTCTCAAAAACGTCGGCGAGCAAGAGCACGTCACTTTTCAAATACAGGTCGTGATACCCACCCATGTTTTCAACGTCGAAGTAGTCCCACACATCGCAAGCACGCTCGTGCATTTCTTCTGTAATGTCTTCATCATTCAGAATGCTGTAGAAGTCCTTTTTGGAGGGTAGCTCGCATTCGTCGAATTTATCAAAGGAGTCCATGTAATCATAGGGATAGACCCCCTTTCTTGTCATAAGTGCCAACCCGTCGTCACGAAACACTTCTGACGTGTATTTGAAAGCGTCCCTTGGTAGGTTCCTCACCAAGTTGTCTAGACCACTACCCATGAACTGAAAGCTGTCCAAGAATACTAAGTTTTTTCCAAGCATGAACGCCATGTACTTCTCCATGTTGTTCGGTATCACATTTATGTCTTGGCCAAACTTGCCAATCTCCTGCATAATGAAATGGCTATCGTAGCCGCGTAAGTTATGAAAGATCACAGGAATTTTGTCAGTCAACTTAAAGTTCACGTTACAATCGCGATGTGCAGACCCTCTGTACTTACCTGACACGTGACAGTGGTCTCTCACTCTAACGTTAGCACCAGTGTACTCAACACTGCAAATATGACAACTCTTAGCCTCGTCAAAGTTCTTCTTATCGGCATCAGTCAGTATCATTTCTTTGTTAAAGTGACTCTCAGATGTCTCTTTACAATATTCGACAATTTCTAGCATCTCCCCAATGAACTTGTTGACTGCATTTTCACCGCGGTACACTTTTACTGGCTTACTGTACTCATTGTCATAGCAACAAACCAGTTTATACCCATAGCCGCAGTCAACATGCCTCTGGTAAGCATTTGTGTAGCTACACTCGCTTGATGGTGTCGCTGTGTGCACCTTCTGTGTGATAGCCTCGAAGTCTGCGTACACCACAAATGGTACATTTAATTGTCTGCTAAAATTCTCGTATTTCACTTTCGCACCTTTTTGCGGCATTTTAATAGCTTGCTTCCCATTAATGACCAAACACACTTCAATATGACTTTCAAGCACGTCCGCGCGGGTGAAACACTGCAAACAATACCTGCAAAAGTGCTTTCTCGCCTTATACTTTGTCTGACGGTACATGAATTTGTTAAAATCGCGAATGTACACATAGTGCTTGTTGCCCACGTCATTAGTTATCAACAATAGGTCCATATGGTCAGGATACACCTCCTTAGAAACGTACACAGGGAATGGCTGCAAATTTTCGTACCCAAAAACATTAATGCTAATATCGTTTGCCTTTTCGATCTTGTTGTAGTCTTTGAGTGTGACTGGGAAGTCAATTCCGTCATAATTCAGCTCACCGACATGCCTAGCGTACTTCGACGTTCTATCGGAGTGTTTTCCAACAGGAAACTTATGCGCTAGGTGGCACCATCTAAAGCACTCGTTGTCATCATCGTTATTTACATTTATCAGACCCTTCATACTGTTGCGCAGCTCCTTTGGCAACGCAATGTAGCTACTCCCATGCAAAGGTCTGTAAATAGCGACATTGACGTAGTGCGCATCTATTTTGTCGATAGTCCATCCAGACCCCTCAGATAGCCACCCAGCTATCCGCGTCAAAATCTGCTCCGACCCACGATTGGCAACACCCTCGATGTCATGCTCGTTAATGACGACGAACGTTTCGCTGTTAAAGTAGGCAGTTTTGTACGTGGTCTTATTGAGTTCTAAAACTTTCTCAAAAGTGACCTTGACTGTCTCCACCACTTTCACTCCGTTGGTCTCACCTAGTTCACGTCTCAAAAGGTTAGTGACAGCGCTTCTACTACCATTTACCTGATTGATGTCTCTGTCGTCAATTACCTCGACTCCATAAGACCTTGTGAACCCTCTCAGTGCTCGATCCAACAGATGCGTTGACGGTGCGAGGTCTTCGACTACAGGTTGTCCCTCTTGATCTCTAAAGAAGCCGTGAACGTTGGTCGCTTCATCTGTTAGTGAATTGACAACGGCTGCACTCGTCTTATGCGCCCGTCTTTTTGTCAGTGGGTTTTTCACAGTCCGACTCATTGGCTTCTATATACTACACTTGTTTTTTTCCTAAACCACTCGTCGTAATAATTGTCGCGACTTTCGCACCATCCTAGTTTTGGGTACACCACCCCAAACAAATTATCGTCGAACAAGTCTTTCACCTTCCCGTCTTTGAGGTCTGACACCTTCTTGAGTGTCTTGACTCGTCTTCTATGACACAACCTAATAATGTAGTATCCATATCTGCTGACATTTCTACCCTTGATCAAATTGCATGAGTGCAGCACATTGACAACTTTCAGGAAGTCCTCTTTTATCAACTCAAGGTGCTCACCCTTCACAACGTTCCGCAGTCTCCTCCCCATCCACCAAGACCGTTTGTGAACGCTTTTTAGTCGTGTGAGTCTCATGTCGCTGTAACTCTGAGTGTAACCCCATTCGATGTCGCCACACTTTGGACACGCGTACCCACCACAGTCACTTACGTTTTTCACAACGTCACAATCCGAGCAGTAGTAAATTCTGAAGGTGTCTCCACACTCAGTTTGCGTCTCACTCGCGATTTCGTCAATTGTGTAGCCGTAGCTCATCTGCCTCATAAGTTTGTCCATCACTCTTATACTACTCCAACATTTTTTATTGAGTTAGCACCCACACTACTATTCCACTACCCAAACCTAACGCGCCAACAAACAACAATTGGTAATCCTTCATTTCCGCACTCGGTTGGTAGTAATCCGCAATCTTCGGGAGGTCAGTGAACACTCGTCCGCTGTACCGTATGGTCATTACGCTTCTAAGTTCTTCCAACGCGTGGTTTGTGTCATTGATGTCAGCATTAGCGTCAGAGAGCCGTTGTCGCAAACGCTGGATCTTATCTTTCTTAGCGACCTCATTCTCATACCACACTTCTTTCGCACTGGCTAACTGTTCCAACGCATGGTTGTGTCTTTTCATCTCAGCTTCGTAACCTGAATGATTAAACTTCGAAAACATAAAGCCAGCGCCTGCAAAAGCCACTGCATTAAATATCCCTCCAGCCACAACGCTTACCATTAACTTACGTTGATTTGAATGGATCTGTTGGTATCCACTTTTTCGATTGCACCCATTTTACTAACAGCGTTCCTGCACCAACAGCCGCAGCAAGTTTCACTATGCCTTTCACAGTCTCTGGTGTTCCCAATGGTTCTCCCAAAGCCTTTTTCGAAATCATACTCACTGCCACAGCACCAGTCGTGACAAGTAGCGCATCGTACAATTCGTTCATAAGTTCTTTTCGATCGATCGCAGTCATATACATTGTCGTGTGTTTTGTTCAAGAATCAAATGTGTCTAACGCTGGACGACGAGTTTTGTGGTTCTCTGACACACTAGCTGGTGCAGTACTCACAGGTTCTTTTTCACTACTAATTGTGTACCATAGTGAAGCAGCAGCAATGATAACACCAAGTGTTCCAACAATATAACCATAGCTCCACTCACTACCCTGTTCTTCGTTAACTATCATTTCACGCATTTTCTTTTCTTTCGCAGCTTTCGATATCTCAGCCAACTTTTTACCAGCAGCGACGCGTTTTGGGTCCTTCACCTTAACACTTTTCACATCAGCCGTGATCTTCGCTTCAACAGCCGTCTGTGAGTCTTCAACCATCTAATACACTATCACGTGTTATCTTACTCACAGTTGACCTCACAGGTATCTCACAGTTGACCTCACAGGTATCTCACTGTTCCAGACCAAACGCACTAAAAATTAGGACTTTTTCTACGGGTATAACATAATGACTCAAGTCCAAGACATCGCAGAAGAGATGACTCAAGACCAAGCCCGCCAAGAAGAGGAGATCGACGCAATGTGGAGAATGTCCTTTGTCGACGCGTCTACCCCACAAGGCGTCTCTGGACCCAACGTCTTAAAAGGGTACTCGCAAGTCTTCAAGTTGTGCGACCCCGATCGTAAAAACGAGGAGGTGTCGAGACAATTTGGTGCCCAGATTCTCTATACAAAGTTCGCTCACGAGGCTTGGGTCGGGCTTGATGAAGTTAGAGCCAACAGGATGGTTAACGAACTAGCCAAGATGATCCCTGTGTGGTGCTACTCACCATTCAAACGTCTTACGTTAGCAAGTAGCCACTACTTGAGCAACCCTTGCGAGTCCGCCGCTACACTACTCGGTAACTACCTCGAAGTGTTCTTGGCGACCCTTCTATGGAAACCATGCTCAACCAAAGCCAAAGCGTGGCTAGAGCTCGCCGCAAACTGTGACGTCAACGTTTGTAGGGTGGGGTGTAATGAAATAGTGGGTGCGGGCGATTTTATGAGTCACATACTCTCACACACTCACCTGGATTTTGCGCACGGCGGCGCGTCGTACAATTGTTACCCATGTGGTGTGGTTACCAACAACCCAATGCATCGCTCAAGACACGAGAGCTCGAGGTCTCATCTTAAAAACTTGGAGCCTCAGCGGATATTTAACAACGAGCAACAGTTGCCGCAACAGGAGAGAACATTTCTCTGGAGGTATAGTAATCATGAAGAAACTCGGTAAACTAGAAATCGTGATTGGTCCCATGTTTGCAGGAAAAACAACAGAGACTCTCCGCTGGTTAATCACGTTAAGTAAGTCAGGGCTCAAAGTCCTTTACATGAACAACACAGGTGACACTAGGCGAACTGACCACGCGTTCTCCACACATCGTCAGACCATTGTTGTTGGATCAGACAGTTTACCTGCGAAGTTAATCACCAACCTTCCGAGTTCTTCCGAGATAGCTGACTATGACGTCATTGGCATTGATGAGGGCCACTGGTACTCTGATCTACTCCCAATTATTCGCGAATACATCAAAGCTGGCATTCACGTCATTATTTATGGTCTCATAACAACAGAGCATTTAAAAAGACTTGGTGAGCTCGACACACTGTTCCCAGTGGCAGACGACATCACATTTCTAAAAGCGTATTGCGCCGTTTGTCGTGACACTTACGGAACAACTGTTGAAGCGCCATTCAATTGGAGATACAACCCAGGACCATCATTCGTTGGTGGTGCTGAGCAATATCGCGCAGTGTGCAGACGTCATCATCCTTCCACACAAAATTAAGGGTGTTCTCGGATACCCCACTTTTTTAAATTTAGACATTGGTCACATGAAGCGTCCAATGTACCGTAGAAACATTTTTTCACACAGTGGTCAGAAGGTTTGTGAAATAAAGAGAGAAAGTTTCGCAGATATTTTTTTATCAAGTTAAAAAACGTCTTTAAAAAATGCTAGAGCAGTTGTCGCATTCAAACGTCGTCTCAACAACGAGAACGAGTGCTAATTCGACTTATTACTCACTGTCTAAAAAGTCTCTTTACAGTAGCGTCTCTCGTGGTTACTTAACGCTGATTTATTTTTAAATTTACGAAAACACTGGGAGCACTGAAACCCAACGTCAAAGAAATATTTTATCACCGTGGTGATAGCGTCATCGTATGAGTCACACAACAACGTTAGATACCCAGCGGACTTGTATCTGAGTAGCAGAGACTCCTGCTCTTCAGATGTCTTACCTGTGCCACCTGGGTTCTTGAACTCAATCACGAGTCCGCTATGCTGTCGGTTTGCGTTGCCAATAATCAAGTCAGGCGTTCCACGTTGGTAACCTTTTTTCCACGAATTTATTCTTTTACTTGAAGTGTCTTGATTCTCACCACAAGCGGCTATCAAAATAGCCTCTGGATAATATTTCCTAAGAAAACCAACAACTTTCGTATGAAGGTCGAACTCAGTGATCATTTTAAACTGATTGTGTTTGAGACCAATGTTAGCTAAACCCTTTCTAATGCTTGGCAAGACTTCTGAGTGCACCCACCTTCCGAAGTGTCTCGCACGTTCCATTTTACTCGAGAACACTAACGAGTAGACACCAAGTTCGTTGATAAACGAGGCCTGCTCTATCTTCATTTTACAATCAGGTTCGACGTGATCGTTAACTGCGTCTTTTGATCGAGCGTAACCTAGAGCACTTGCGACTTCTCTTGCTTTGAACCATATTTCACCGTTGTGATTAACCGTCGTGATTTGGTGACCATCGAATAATTGCACTGAGTTGGTTGCCATTACTATAGCCCCGCAAAAAAAACTACTCGACATAGGTGTCAGGTTTTTTATAGATTTGGTTTGTTGTGTACCAATGCAGCAGGTGTGTTTTATTAGTCTTCAGTTTTCTACGTCGTCTGAAAAAGTTTCTAATGTTACGAGCCAGTTTTCTAAGCCAACCCATTACATAACTTAGGTCACGTCTCCTACCACTCCCACAGTGTCTGATTCTGGTAACATAATAGGTTTGCCGTAAGTCTTTTTAGACCTCATACCAATCTCAGCGTGGAGCTCGAGAGTCACGTCACCGCGACCAAATGATCCACCAGCTTTGAACATGTGGTCAGTCGTTTTATTTATTTTATATATTTCACGTTCTTTTGAAACACATGCTCCCATTTACTTTACACCATATTCCTTCATCATTTCTCCACCCATGATTATGATGTCTCGGTTTGTCATGTAACCACTCACAATTTTCACACCGTAGAACTCTATCAACGATGGGTACGCATAAGGTGCGAGTGGTATTCTTGGTCGGTGTATTCCAAAAATCGTTCCATAGGGTGTGCCTATCTTTCCCATATTCGCTACGAAGTCTGAGTCGGCTGACTTAACGTTGTTGACCCTGACGTGTGAATTGCTCATTTGCCAATGTATTGATATCATATGCATTTTACTTATGTCAACGCCACTTGGAATAGTGCATATGCTCTCCATTGCTGGGACGCTGCCACCATACGCTAGTCCATTAGTCATACCAGTCTTGTACCCTATGAACTTATCCCACTGACCGTCGTCGTTTGATATAATTGTCTCCCAATTTGATCCAGCGGTGCGAGTAGGTAACCTCACTACGACAAAAATGGAAAGATCACACCATTGCATACTCGGGCAATTAAAATGGAGACCTGACTCAAGTGGGAGTGGTGTTAACACGGGGGATAGAAAACTTTTACTTACACCGCTGATGCCAACAATAGGACCATAGGTTGGGTTGTTTTGCACTAATTTACTTGTTTTGCCAATGGCTTTCACTTTGTTTGAACCGTTGGTGTGAAATTCCACGTTTTTCAAGGCGTGTGTGCTAACGTTGAAGTCGAGCACGAAACTATATGACTGACTCTTGAGGAAACCTGCTAACAATTGCTCTAGAGTTCTTTTATTGGTAGCATCTGAGTCATCGACTGGGTCTGCTACGTTTTTTATAGCTGAGCCTTGCATGTCTATTATTCCAGACATCCTTCCACCGGTCGCGCTTAATTTGGGATCTTCGTCCAGATGTCTTTTCGTTCTCTTTAGTATTTTATCGTGAGGGTCGTCAGACTCATACCCATAGTTTAGACTCATTACTACTTCAAGGTGTATTTGGTTAGCAGATAGCCAGATACCGCTGAGAACCCTAAGATTATCGCCAGCGTTGTTGTGTCTGACTCACTTGAGGTGGTAGTCTGCGCAATTTGATTGGTCACTGTTTTCTTCACAGGTGGCACTACTCCCAAGTTAGCCACCACGTTTTCTTGGTGGACTTTTTTAGCCACTGTTTTCTTCACGGGTGGTGCTACTAAGTTAGTCACCACATTTTCTTGGTGGACTTTTTTAGCCGCAGTCGTCGGTGTTGTTGCGTTCAAGCGAGTGTTCACTCCAAATTTCATGGACTCTGTGGCAATCTTTAATAAGTTGTTGTACCCAGCGATTTTATTCTTGAGAATCACCACGTTACTTGGCATTAACCACGTACTTGGCGACACTGCGAGATTTTGGACAACGTTGGTGTCTCTAATCGATTTATTCATGTTGAGAATCCATGTCGATACGTCGTAGTTGATAACACTGTCAGAAAACAACTTGCGGAATTCTTGTTGGGTCTCTAGACTTCCTGCAGAACCACCAACGACTGATACACGTGTTCTCGCTTGCGCACCAAGTGTGGAGTACACAAAGGCCTCTATGCTTTGATTTAGATATTGCAGTCCAATGTTGGTAAAGCCGTCCGACAATCGCGCGATGTATCGTCTGTAATCGTTATGGGTGTCGTTGAGTGTGAAGACTCTGGATTCACCTGTTGTGCCATCGCTCAGGACTTTATTCTGGTAATAATGTTTTCTAGGGATCTTAGAAATCTTGCCATACAATTCATAAGCGTTGAATTCTCTACTTATCGATTTCATGGTCTCACCACCTTCCATTCTTCTGAGAAGTCTTCTGATGGTGAAGTACAAATGAAATCTCATCACACTTGTGACCACAGGGTGAACTTCTTGTGACACTGATAAATGTTGCAGTGAGATTCCACAACAGAAACTAGCACAATACGTCGCAAACACAACGCGATAGTAAGATTCGCTGTCATCCCACTCTGATTTTGTCTTTGATGTGGTGATTTGTAAGGTTGGTAGCTTTGACATGAAGTAGCTATTTTGGTTAACAAAAACTTTAAAGTTATTCACTGGATAATTCAACACGTTTTCTGTTGGGTAGCCGTCCCAAAGCCCCCAGTGGTTCTTATGACCTTTTGGCAGTGGTTGGATAGTTCCACCGCCTTGCCATATTATTGGGAACTTGCTGTTGTGCAACCACTTCCACATGCTTTTATCATTTTTGAAGGTTGTGCTGGTTATGTCTGTGCTGAGGATGTCGTTGTTTCTGAAATACACATCGACACTCATGATCTTACCATCTTGCAAAATATTTGGATAGAACTCGAATTTGCTTAAAGTAGCGTGGGGGTACTTTTTGATGAGGTCTGCCTTCGCGTCGTGTGTAGCCTTTGATGTGTTAGCCATCGCGAGTTTGTAGTGCTTTCCATAGTACTCATGAAGGGCTTTCTGCATATAATATACTGTATGTTATACATAATGCGAAAGTTGACGGTATTCATTGAAGGCGCAGAAAAAGTTGTGTCCTTTGACAACAGTGTGATGATCGTGAGTGACAACCCATACATTATGGTTAAGACAGCCACTGTGTTTTGGGACCACCATAACGTAGGACTTAGCGACCTCCTTAGTGTCCACACGCAGGGCAACGCTAAGGACATCACTCCAATGATTGCTGCGCTTGGGGGATACCTTAACTTCGACGAATTGACCAAACTCTTAGAGCGAGAGTTTAAAACCGAAAAGGTGGATCTTAAGATAGAGAGACTAGCGCACGCAAGCAGATGCAGGGTTAAGGTTGATCACTCAACTACGTTTGGCACCATTGGACCTCTACTCGGTTTCGCGAAGGATGTGGTGATCCGGGGTAACTCGAGGTGGCACATCAGCCCAAACGAGGTCGATATGTATAGAGGTCTGAAGTACATAGAAGTCTCGTGTGATATCGTCGAGACTGAAAGCAATGTGGGTACTGATGGGAAGCGTAGCAATGTGATCACAACGTTGCCAATACCCACTGAACAGCCTTTGAAGGGGTCAGTGCAACGCCATGTGGACATCGAGTCCAAGGTGGGTATTAAAAAAGGTATTTACTCAAGTATGACGTTTCGTGTCAAACCAAATAACGGCGCTATTAAAATTGGCGCGGTGCTATTGGAATTGTATATTGTGTGAATTATATGGAGCTCGGTGTGGAGACAGAGCAAGGGTTGAGAGATATTTATTATAATCCTAAGACAGGGTACAGTGGTGCAGAGAGGTTGTATCAAAGTGCATTGGGAGACGGATTGAAAGTAACTAGAAAAACAGTGAAAGAGTGGTTGACAGCGCAGGACACTTACACTAGGTACAAACCCATTGTGAGAAGACATAAGTTCCGTGCGACTTTTGTTGGATTTCTTGGTGAAGAGCTCCAAATGGACTTAGTGGACATGAGTAAGTACTCAAAACAGAACAAAGGGTATTATTGGATATTGACAGGTATTGAAATATTGAGTAGATATGCTTTCGGCATTGCAGTTTATAGAAAAGACACTAAGAACATGACTAAGGCTGTTGGAAAATTGTTGGTTGACTTTAAAGATCGGTTTGGAACCACGCCTAAGTTAGCACAATTTGACGACGGACTTGAGTTCTACAATGTTGGTGTGAAAAGTTTACTGAAAGAACATGGTGTTGAATATTTCAGCACTAAGAGCGACAAGAAGGCTGCTGTTGTCGAGCGCTTTAACAGAAGTCTGAAGAGTATTATGTGGAAGCACTTTTACACACGTGGAACGTACAAATGGATTGGGGGTCTCGATCAGTTTGTGGGCAACTACAATAGCAATATGAATCGAAGTATTATGATGAAGCCAAAGGATGTCGATAAGTCAAATGAGGGTGAAGTTTGGACCACTTTGTTTGGCCACCAATTTGCAGACAACCCATTGCCAAAGTTTAGAGTTGGTGAGTCAGTGAGAATTAGTAAATACAAGAGTGTGTTCACAAAGGGCTATGAGGCCAACTTCACTGAAGAGCTGTTTAAAGTGGTGAAAGTTATTCGTGGTGATCCGAATGTGTACGAAATTGAGGACCACACCGGTGAACAGATTATTGGTAAATTTTACGAACAGGAATTATCGCTGGTCAATAGGAAACATGGCGACGATGTGTACAGAGTTGAAAAGGTGTTGAAAAGAAAGAAAGTCAGAGGAAAGAAGATGGCGCTGGTCAAATGGTTAGGTTATGAGAGCAAACATAATTCGTGGATACCAGAAAGCAATATTCAAAATGTGAGCTAATGTAATATGGCTGAGGGTGGAGAAGGTTTTGACGACTTTGAGATGGAAAACCTCGACAAGTACAAAGACATGAGTGATGAGCAATTAGAAAAGAATCTTGTCGATGTCGAAGATTTTATTGAAGGCATGTACGGTAAGTACACTGAAGACAACGTGCCGGAAGACATTCGTGTTAATTACAACAGCTATCAAGACTATGCGAAAAACATAAGAGGTGAGCTAGACGCGAGACGAGATTTGCAAAAAGAGACGTCATTTATTGACACTGACGATGGTAAGACGGTGACAATAAGGGGAACTAACACAGAAGTCCCCGCGGTGGAGTTTGTTGAACAGGAGTCATATGGTGACGTCGATGACACAAGCTTCAATCTAGCTCTTGAAGTAAGGTCGGACGATCTTTATAAAAGATTGGATGAGCTAAATGTGTTCAACAAAGAGGTAGTAAAAAATCAAGTAAAAAGAGTCACGGCGATAGGTAAGAAAATACGTAAGTTGTATAAAAAAAAACTCGGTCTCGACGACACGTCAAGGGAAATAGTCAACAGGTCGCAGGTCATGGACTCAGGGGCTATTCTTTTCAAACCGATAAACAAAGATGGTAAATATGGAAAACCTAAACGAATTCTAATACCTGGGAAAAAAGGTTTGATCTTTAGTAAAGACGCGAGTAGTAAAAATGCGATTGAGCAGTTCAAAAAGTTAGTTAGTCAAATCCCTGAGAATGTAGAAACAACAGTTGTCACAACAGAAGTGGCCCCAGACGACTTCCCAGTAATTGAGACAAGAGTGGGTCACGACGACATACCTGGGCTAACACCAAACGAGAACCGTGAGCTGAGTGGTGTGCTTAACCCAAGCGATAGCGTGTTGCGTGAGTCAAGAATAGGCGACACTGGTGCGTTGCAAGCGCAGGCAAACTATTTTCAAAAGGCGATAGGTGAAACGAGTGGGAGATTGGCAGAGCTTAATAGAAAAGCTGACCAAACTGGTCTCACGCCTGACGAAGAGCGAGAGCGCGCCGGTTTGTCTGAAAGAGAGTCAGGACTTGAGCAAGCCAGAGACAGAACCCTAGGACAGCGTGAGCTTGAAGAGGTTAGAGAGCAACAAGAAGTCGACATTGACAGGTTTCAGAGATTCAAGGAATGGGCTAAAGAGAACATGGTCGGGTTGAGCGCTGTATCAATTTCAGTGGCTGGGATTATAACAACTATTATTATCGCTGGTAGATCCGCTGTTATGAGAGGCGCTATGGCTACGAGGTCGTTCGCGCAAGCTGTTAAGAACGCAATCACGAAGATGGGTCCATGGGCTGTTGGGCTGGCTAATTTAGTTTATAATGCGTTGACGTTGGGTGCGAAGGGTCTCGCATGGTTGGCTCAAAATCTGTGGGTGCTCGCGGTGGTACTTGCGTGGTTTGCTTATGATTATTATAAACTAAAACGGTAGTCTCAGCTTCGAGGGTCTCAGCTTCGAAGATGACAAAACATATGTAAAGTATATGAACGTCACGTCAGCAGAATTGAGTCCTGGTTTTAGACGAGCAACCATGGGTGTCATAAAAGGGGCGAGAACGCAACACGTAATCACGTTGAACCCTAATAAGGCCAGTCCTGGCGAGGAACTCTACATTGACATACCGAAGCTTAAGGTTAGCAGCTGTTTGGTGCCTGGATCGCTGGGTCTAGTGTTCGACTTTAAGAATGCAAACGCCAAAAGCTGGTTCTTGAACAATGTGAGCAAGTTGTTGGTTGAGAAACTTGTTGTGAGACTAGCTGGAGAAGCTGTGTATGACAACAGTGGGGAAAATTACACTGGTGTTTATCGTGACCTTTGGGAAAGTGTTACTGCGCGAGACCAAATGATTGATTATGGTATTGGTGGCGAGAACTTGAGAAAGCTAATTTCTAAGGATGACAGTGGTGCGACGAGTGGGAACGTTGCTAAAGTTAGTGACGCGTTAATGTTTGGTGTGATTGGAACGAAACAGCGGATTAAGCTCGGCAAGATCATGAACGACCACGGGTTGTACGCTCCTTTTAGCATGAACAACAACTTGCAGTATGTGATCACACTTCCGAAGGCCGCAGACATCATGGTGGCGCAATCCGGTAGCGCTGTGGGTGGGTACACTCTGGAGAACCTCGAGCTTGAGTATGAGACGATTGATAACCAGGAGCTCGCTGACGAAATAGCGTCGGGCTATGCAAGTGGTCGTAGTTTGTCATATGAGCACATCACGTTGATGAAAACCACCGAATGGGACAAAGGCACAACCATTGTGAATGAAAACATTAATCTTCCAAGAAAAAGCATGAAGGCAATTGTGTTGCTATTCACGAATAAGGTGCGAACAGACAGCGAGGAGTTTCTTTACCCAAATATTGAGAGTGTTAGAGTCACAATCGAAGGCGTGCCAAATAGCGTGTACTCACAGGGTATTCCAAAGTCAAAGTTCTATGCAGAAGCGAAACGATTGTTTGGGTTGGGTGAAGAACACGCTCAGTTCATGACCATACAGAAGTTCTATAAAGATGGCTTTGCGTTAGTCATCGACTTGAGGAGTGTTCAAGATAATCGCAATGTCGCCACTGGTAAAAATATTGTGAACACACAATCTGGTGTGCTTCTTGAAATCACTAAGAAAGCGACGACTGCAAATGTCATGTGCAGGGTGTTTGTGATAAGCGATGGGTTGGTCAACTTTATGAATAATGGGTTGCAATCAATCCAGTATTAAATCAAACGCAATTTAATGGAGACTCCGTTTAATATGTTAATTGTTGGTATGACAGCTTGTGGTAAGACACATTATTTGCTTAACACACTGGAATCTGAGTACTTTAGCAAATTCGACTACATTGTGTTGATTTGTCCTACTTTCGAATGGAATAAAGCGTATCAAGATTGGAAATATGTGCGCGATCCCGACGTGTTAGCGATAGACTGCACACAGGACAATGTCGACGCTGTTCTCAAATGTGTAACTAACGTTTTTAAAGGCACTAACACTCTGATTGTGTTGGACGACTGTGCAAGTGGGCAGGACGTCAAGAATAGGACTAGTCAATTGGTCAACTTAGCTTTTAGTGCGCGACATTTTATGTTGAGCGTTATTGTCATCACACAACAACTGACGTCGATCGCAAAACCGTATAGAGAAAACATTAGTAAGCTCATTTGCTTTTACTGCCCGAGTAAGAGTGATATGAAGGTTGTTATTGACGATTACCTTGGAGACATTAGCAAAGAAAAAGTGTCGGCGATTGTGACCGCACTAAAAAATAATAAGTACGCTAGACTTGAAATCTCACTGCGCTATCCATACAGTCACGAAGTTGTTATTCCGCAATAAAATATGGGTATAAGTAATAGTGTGATGGTGAAACGCAAAAGTGAAGAAAACCCCACGATTGAGGAATTAGTTGAGGACACTGATGGTACTTCGACTGTGGAAGACAACATCGACGTTAGGAGATCCGAACTTATTAGACTGTCTGGTGATGGTGTGGTAAGCCAATCTGAAGCGTACATTAAAAAAGCGTCCGCAAAGGTTATCGACAAGATATGGCACCAATATGAGTTAAAGAGAATGGAAATTGCAAACGCTTTTCTCACCGACTTGCTAATCAGCAAATTCGCTAGCTTACTGGATGGGTTGAACGCTATTGAGAACCCTGAGGAATTAAATGACGAGTTGCAAAAAGACCCGTTATTAAAAAAAGACGTCGAAAGCATTGTCGCGATTGTGACGCCGTACGTGCCTTTCTTGGGCTTGTTGTCGGGAGGAATCACAACGTCGAAATATGTGTACGATCACCATTTTAGAAGTGCGACAAACACTGAAAATAGTGAACAAACGGACTAATCTATTATTAACAGGTGGCAATAACCTAATTTGCATAACAGGTGGCAATTTTATCACGCGTGAGACACTTTTACGACACATAAATTTGTAAAAGCGTTGAAACGACTATTTTCTTAAATGTGATTTGACAAATTTGTGAAAATGTTGAAACGACACTTTCTATTTTTTAAACGCGATTTGACAAATTTGTGAAAATGTTGAAACGATTATTTTTTAAATGTGATTTGACAAATTTTTGAAAATGTTGAAACGATTATTTTTTAAATGCGATTCGACAAATTTGTGAAAATGTTGAAATGACACTTTCTATTTTTTAATATGTGAGAGTGGGCTCGTACCACATTTTATTTTTTTAACACGCGAAAATGTTGAAATGACACTTTCTATTTTTTCCTAAATGTAATTTGTGAGAATTTTGAAACGACACTTTCTATTTTTTTAAATGTGGCTGAAATGGTGTCAAATTTAGTATAAATTTGGTATTGTTTCGCTAGTCTCGCGTGTGTTTGACATCAATTTAGTAGAAAACGTGCGAAGGGTGTCTAGATTGACTAACGATCGCTGTAGTAGTATAGCAAGTAGGGCCGAGAGCTTATTCGACGTCAAACGTGAATATAAACACCAAAACATCGTCAAATTTGTCGAATCGCGATTTGGCAACATTTGGTGATGTTTTGGTGTTTATATTCACGTTTGACATCGATTGGGCTCGCAGCCCTACTTGCTATACTACTCAAGTCCGAAAACAACTACAACCACCATGTGTTTTCAATGTTCTTTTATTTCTCTCTCTTGCTTTTTCGCTCTCTCTCTCTTTCACATGCCTTCTTCTCTCCTCCTTCGTTCCCCTGTCTCCCCTGTATCCCCTTGGGTCCTTATTTAGACATTACACTTAGTATAATGGTCGGTTTCTTTGGATGATTAAAGTGCTAGCTGTTCTTGTAATAATTAGCAACAATCCACTGATCTCTCTTGTCCTTACTTATAGCCCTTAGCTGCATTGTCAGTGGTAGTACGGATATCATGGTAAATGCAGGCAGCAAGGGGTCTTGAGTTGTCCCATCCCATGGAACCACATATCCATCTTATTATACATCGATATGAAACTGCACGAAGAAATCTAAAAACAAAACCATAAGCAAATTGAACAGAGCCTCTTAATGGCCTTGTTAATTACAACTCCATATTTGTTTTGCTACATTGGGGCCGATATAAGTGGTCAACCCAACCAAAAAAATGTATACTTATCAAACACAACATGGGTTTGGGTATGTAAACCTCTATTACCGACCAAAGCTTATAAGGAAACAACAGCCATTCATAATGGCTCGCAGCTGTATATACTTATTTAATTTTAGCACTGATTTCTTGTCTTCAAAGAGTTTTTTAACTGGTGTTGGAAATAGCATCGAAATTGTCAACTTGTCAGCAAAAATAAAAGATCTTATTGAACATATAAATAAACTAATTTTAGTTACAAATACATTCCACGATATTATTTTTACCAAGAGCGTTATTTAGTAACAACACTGTATCTGTGAACAGAGAAAGATGCTGGCAAACTTAAAGCTCCTATCAAAATATCCTGTGCGATATACGTATTTCAAGAACCTTTATTTTTCATGGCGAGGTCATTTGTTGAGAAGTACCTATAAATGTTATGGGTGACAATAATAAATAACTCACTCGTTTTCCGTATTTCCATGACGTTGTTTGTATTATTTTCCCTCTTTGCCAGTCAACATAGTGCCAACCAAATGAAGTACAGACTTGTGTGTCAAATGCTGGTAATCTTCGTGTGTTATGATACATGAAACTGGAAACCCCTCGAAGGTGAATTTTCCCGTTGCCTCCAATATCTCATTGCAACATCTGTGCTCTCGCGTTGACACGAGGAGACTCTGGTTGCAGTTACCGGAAGTACACCTACGGAAAGAAATACAAACTCAATGGAAATTACACATAATCTTGCGAGTTGACAGACAGCAAGTTTACTAACCAGCTGTCTAATGTAACAGTCCTTCTTGATCGTGCCACTAACGTTGCAGGAGAAATGCCATGCCATCATCTACAAATATTCGAGCTTCAGCTTCTTGATCTTGTTTCTGCTGAACTTGATGAGCGAATGGTTCATCCTCGTATGGCCTAAATTCACCACCACAAGCGACTTCGCTGTCGGCAACATCTTCGGAGCTGCTTGAGTCGCTTTCAGCAATGGAATTGGAATCTAAATCCGACATTTTTTGTAAAAATTGATCCGACTACAAGATGACAAGAACGTCCAGTGACGTCATGGCAATGAGGACTCGGTTTCAGATTCCGGACAGTTTTAGACCATAATTGCCCGTTTTCAGAGCCCAAAAAAATAAACTTTCCGTTATAGAGTGTGAAAAAACAATTATACCAGGACACTCAGTAAAACAAGATGTAAAACAATAAAAAATAAAAAAGTCTACCAAAATTTCGTTTCATAAACACTTTAAGACGGGATATAGCTAAAATTTCTTGATCGACAGGTTGATCGAACCAGAGGTAAAAATTGACAGCAGGCCCTTAGACCTCGATGTAAAGATAATGTGCCTCTTGTTCTCAATTTTCATCCCGCATTCTCATCTATTTTATCCAAACTACATCCATATCCTCTCGAATTGTTCTGCCACAAAGGATTTTTTCCATATAAACCGTTTATTTCATATCATCGACCTCGTGATCCTAAGGACTCGCTGGTACGAGCTAGCTAAGCTACCTATAATAATAATATTCCTTTATACAGAAAACAGGTATGTATTCCTGTTGTAAAACAAGATTTAAAATCTGTAAAGTTATTTCAGGGGGCCGTATCTTTTGTAATTCTTCCACGGTGGTCAGATTTGCGTGATTTTCTCCCATATGGGATTTATGAGGTGTCTTATTTCAAGTGGCCGATTTCTGTAATGACCGCCATAGTGAAACTTATGCAAGAGCGCACAATGATTTAAATAAATTATGCACGCATTGTACGACTTAGTCCCCCATAAATTAGTAGGCTCATTCTTCCTCTCTGACAAAAATCAGTTGGGTAGCACCCCACGGGATGCATTTTGCATCTAACAAAGGTTTTTATACCCCTACTTTTTAGGCAAAGTGGGGTTTATACGAGCTCTGTGTGTCCTCTAATTCTTTGTTCTTGCCATTTTTTAGTACACTGTAGCAGGAACTTTATTTTAAGTTTGGGACTTTTGCTTTATTTTTATTGTATTCGAGTTTGAAGACGATATATGCGTCAGGGTACCCTTCCTGAGGAAAATTTGTTTTTTTGCAACGTCATGATTTTGGTAAACAAAATTTTGCCAAAATTAAAATATAGTTTAGGATCATGGCTTCAACAAGTGGAGTGGAAAACGATCAGAAAGTGTAAGTATTCTCCGTATAAACCCATGTTTTGATTCATACTATTTATCTGTCCGCCATGTTGAATTGCCTTCTTTGCCAAGCGATTAATGTCAGTATTCTCTTTGAAATTTTGCATCCTTAGAAAGCGAAAATTGTGTGAACTTAATCGGAAGTGCAGCAAGGAAAATAAGCATATTGTAAGGTGTGACTCGGCAAGAAAATGTCGTGCCTTTTGGGAGTCTTCGCTTGTAAAAGCTAGACATAGTTTAAAGAGGAAGTCCGACGAGACTGCTGAGCAACTGAAAGCTGAGTATGAGGAGAAGTCTGAGAAGTTTAATACATTTATTTAGAAGAACGAGAGAAAGAAATTTCTCGACAGGAGATTGATGCAAGTAAGTGGTTAGATTCCAAACATATAGTTTTGTGCAATTTTGTGAAGGTTGTTTTAGGTACGAGGAATAAAGACAGACTAGAAGTGTTTTAGCAATGGTATAGTACTAGATATATCGATATCTAATGACTTTGAAACCGACGCCAAAGTCACCAAGTTGTATATGAAGTTAAAATATGTGTATGATATATATATATAGCTTGACTAGAATATTTTTTAAAGTAATGAATTTTAAAATAAATACTTGTATGTGTTAATCAATATTTCATTGATATCCCTAATTTTGAATTTAATGAATAATTTAACCAGGCGGCCAACTCGCAAAGTGATTTTCAGTAGGGGCCTAGAATAAATGCTTAAAATAATAAAAATTACAAAATATATAAAGTAGAGTAACATATACACAAAAGCCATTACAAAAATAGTTAACAAGAAATTACAAATAGTTAAAGTTTCATAAAGAAGTATAGCACAATATGCAACTCAAAGTTAAAAATAGTCTAGGACAGACTAGAACTAGATTTAAATAATTTTAATAATTATATTATATTTCTATGATAGGTAAACTACTGGAAGATACCAGAGCACAAGTGGCAGAGCAAGAACATCATTTAGCATAATTGAAGAAGCAGTATGATCGCTTCAAAGCAATGCTTGGTCAGACACAAACAGCAAGATCGAAACGAAGTAAGAATGCTACTTCATTCGAAATGATTTCTGATGTTGGAAATAGCACCCTATATAGACGGCGACAAGAAACCAAAGATATGCTGGAATATATACATGGTGGTGAGGATAGTGCAATTTTTGGTGCATGGGATTTAATTGCATCTCCAAGGAGATTATTGATAAATTAATAAGTAGCTATAAGCGAGGGAGGTATTTACAAGGGGTGTTAGGAAAGTCTTTAAAATATTTTAATAGTTCTGAAGATGCTATTAGACAAGCCGTATAAAGTACCAGAACTATTTGTCAAGACGAAAATTTAAGTTAGTTTGTAAGACCCAAAGTTCTGTGTATGATGCAGGGAAAGAAGTGTGGCTACCAAGAAATCTAAGATGCCTTGATGTAGATGTAGCTCTTCCTAAAATAACCAGCAATGAGAAAGTAGATCGCTTTGTGAAAAACTTAGACATAGGTAATGTATCACAAATTGCTAATTATCCAGGAGCATCGCGTATAGTCACTGGATTAGTATTTATGATTTTAGATCTGCATTTAAGGTTAGATAGGTTTAGTAAGCAGCTCCAGTGGTTTAATGGCAACATTAACCACTTTATATTTCAGTTTTCGGATGACGGTGCACCTGAAACAAGTGAAATAGGGATGTCCATAGGTTCATTGACATGTTGGAACTTTGGACTTAGAGTTAGAAGTAGGGAATGCCATTACTTGCTTCACTGTTTGAGTGTGTCAGAAAAAGATTCAGTAATGGAAGATATTTGGAACCAGCATGCTGAAGAGATGAAGATGATGGAAGGGAATATATTGACTGTTTGTGGGCACCAATGCACAGTTGAGTTTCAGCCAAGTGCTGACCAATCCTGGCAGAGTTGGGCTAATAATGAGCTTAATCAGGCAGCAACATACCCCTCCCCATATGCCAATGTTCACCACGAAGAGCTTTCCAAGTTAGGTGGTTCTATTGGACTGTCTGATACATGCACTTGGAAACCATTTACTAAGAAAGGGAGGCAGAGGGACTTGGAGAAGCTTGCGGCTTTCCGCAAAACATTGTCCAGTAATTTATCCCAGGCACAAAGCCACAAAAATGTATTATAATTTATGGCATCTAATGGTATACGGCAGCTTGGAGAGTCAAGGGTCGGCGACTATGCCAACCTTCAACGACCGGAGCCAATGCATAATGAGATAAATGCATCGCAACATATCCTTAATTTAATTTATAAGGAGGCAATGCAAAGAAATTGCATGGAGTTAGTTTTAGATATCCTGGGTTCTCCTGTTAAAATTGTAGATAATTCTGTTCCAATGCAATTAACTTCAGCAACTAGTGCCAATGGTAGTCAGACATCAGATTTAGGTCAGTCTGTTAATGATCAGTCAAAGCTGGGTTGTGGTCTTGCATTTACTGCTAATAAGATCAGAGAGCACTATAACGACAAGAGTCACCAGAGTAATAAGTTAAGTATTCGTCTCATAGGCAGACAAGCAATTGTACTTGCTAAGCATTCGTATAGATTAATAGATGCTTTACAAATTGTAAATGAGTCAGAAGCCCAGAAGCTTAAAAGGCTAGTTCTAGGTAAAGCTGCTCAGTATTTAAGAAATGCAGGCACTTTATTTAATAAGGTAGTTACTAACATAGTAGAAATCAATCAGCTTAAAGAATATTTGACGCTGTATTTTAATCTCTTGGCATTATTTTTCCCATCGTCGGTTAATATTACTAGATGGACAATAGCTTATGCTATTCCATACCATTCCTCACTTCTGTTTGAAAACTATGGCATTGGCTTAGGTATAATATCACTTCAGGCAAAGGAGTCAAAGCATGCAGGAATAAAACATGACTTAACCCTTACTAACCGTTCTAAGTCAACAGGTTCTCTAGGAAAATGGTGGCAAGTAATGCGGGCTAATTACGTTAGAGCATCTTATTTACCTGAGCATCACCCTATGCCATCAACTTATATCTCCCATTATGAATCAAGAATGCCCTCCCATGATGCCAAACCCGACTACAGGTATTGTGATTGTGGTAGAGCAAAGGATGACCCTCACGAACAGTTGTGCAGTTTTTGTGAACAGTGTAGCATTGTTCTTAGTTGTGCTACAGAACTAAAACTGGTTCCAGAAGTGGAAGATGTTCTCTTGCCTATAGTCTGCTCGACATGCGAGATGAGATTTGCTGATAAGTTAGACCATGATAAACATGTTAAGTGCACCCATACTAGAGGAATCACATCATTAGTTGACATTTACATCAATGTAATGACAGTATCACAACTAAAAGTAGAGTTAAGTAGAAGGGGGCTTATCACTACAGGCACAAAGGATATTTTGCGCAAGACATTGGCTGGACGGGTGGCAGGAGAAACTAGTTAAGTATAGTCAGTACAAAAATAGATAAGCAATTACGGTAGGCCACACCAATTTAATTGTTGGGGTAC
This sequence comes from Chrysogorgia sp. JL179-B06, assembly GCA_035772405.1. Taxonomy (NCBI): domain Eukaryota; kingdom Metazoa; phylum Cnidaria; class Anthozoa; order Scleralcyonacea; family Chrysogorgiidae; genus Chrysogorgia; species Chrysogorgia sp. JL179-B06. Next base: position 2,110,312 of record JAYKKM010000452.1, on the reverse strand, counting down.
GGATCCGACCGACCCTGTTTTTGCGAAACCAAATGAAATAAAATTTGTACCTATTTACTTAGTAGCTTTTCACCGGCGAGTACGGCGAAAAGACTGGGTACCAGCTTGTGCTTTTTTATTTCCATTTTTCCCGACTGACCGACCGTAAAAATTATATAATTTAAAAAAATATTAAAATATCTGTGTCCCGAAGTATCAAATTTGTGTGGCCTTAGTCAGAAATTTGAATACATGTACATGTACATGTTTTTTCTCCGGGCAAACCGGTTTCTCCCACTGGAAAAGTTGACTGGGTGGGTTAGGATATAGAAACTAGGAAAGTAATAACACAGTTATTATAAAGATGAATAGTCTATATGTTAAATACCAGGTAGTGTAGCATAATGCTTCAATGTACATGTAATCAGCAACTGAAAAGCTGCAGCAGGGAGTGAGTTCAATATTGTACCTGTATGTATGTATGTATGTGTGTAATGCAATATTGGCATTGTTTAAACATATTTTGTGTTGTATTTATACCCTAAGAGCAGGCCTGCTCATCTCTGTAGGGGGTCACAGACATATGTGTTGATTATAATAGACTTTTATAAGCCCTGTTATAGTAAACATTAAAGGAACAAACCAGAACATACAGTTTTCATATAAAAACTTTTATTTTCTATTTATTGTACAATCTGTAAATAGTTTATTAGCAAGCATCTATTATGGTTCTATTATGCACCTATCAATGTTAAGCCCCAGAGGGAGGAGGGGTATCGGGTATATATGGGGCATTTGACTATCCCTGTCAGCCCCACCCTCGGGAATTAGATTGTTATTTTTGCCCCGAGGAAAGGGCTATTTGATTTTTTAAACTAGTTTTTAATCAAAATTTGTTAAAGTAAGGAAAGGCTATTTTTGCTTTGATCGTAAAATTTCATGAAAAATGAAATGCCCCACATATGCCCGATACCCCCTCCGGGGCTTAACATTGATAGGTGCATTAGTCAAACAAGAATCAAAACTGACTATAAACACATATTCTTGCCAACGCTTCCCTTCTGCTGAATAAAATTATCTGGTTTTAGCCAGAATAAAATAACCAAGGCTGTATTGGGCATAAATACCGGTAGGTCAAAGGAATAGTATTTAGCCCATTCATAAAAAAGCTGGTCTCAACTGGTCTGTCTCTTGTGCTTAAAAAATAATCCAGCTTTTATAGCCAAAAATAACAAATTAAGCGGATGAGTACATGGACTGGGCTGGCCTTCGCAGAGCTCATGCAATTCACAAAAATCTTCCATCGCCTCAAGAATAAATTTAAAACAATGTTCGGTTTTGTTTATAAATAAATTTAAGTTTAAGTAAATTGAATATTGATCCCAAATTTAGTTTATACTGTATTACATGTTGCACAGTAAGCTACGATACTACAATCAATTGTGTGAACCCTGCCAGCCCGACTCCATGTATTCATCCCCTAAGGGTTTTCGTCTTTACAAGTAAAATCATCTGGTGTTGGCCAGAGTAAAAAAGGTCACCACATTAGTGAAAGCATGAATCAGATTACCCCTTTCACTACTAGATTCTTCCTTTTTTCAGAATTATCATCCTCAGAGAAACAAGGAAATTTTCATAATTTATTACACTGCTAAATCAACCAAAAAATTTGAATTTGAGCAGAAACCAGCTAACCACTCAACCTGTTGAGCTATAAGTGTTAAGTTTTCGTGAGCATATCGCATGCACTTAAATAGAATAAAATGCACCTCCAATCACTATGCGGTTTGATAGCTCAACAGGTAGAGAGCGAACTGGTATCTCGAAGGTGCGTGTTCAAATACAGCTCAAGTTAGGCGAAACTGTTTGTTTGGTTTCGCGGTGTACAAAATCATGAAAATTTTTCTCATGCCTTGCCGAGTAAAATCATAGAGAGTTAGCCATATTAGATACTTAAATCAGTGGAATTAATCTAAGTCAAGTTAAGCCTGTTTTCGACTAAGCAATTTTTTCCCACACAAAGTTCCATAATTGTTATGGAACTAATAACTAATTGTTAATTAGTTCCAGTCGAGAGCTTGCAAGACAAAAGAAAAATTGCTTTGTGCAAAAAAAAGTGGCCAGTGGAAAACAGGCTTCAGCAATATTATGGCCTAACTGACAGCTTTAAATACATGTAGAACCATAACAAAATAGTGTTACTTTATACTGTAAAATATTTCTAGATAATTAAATTATACCTCCACTGGATCCACACGATTCATCAATGTTTGCAGACTTGTGTCGATAGCTAGTTTATCTGGAGTGTAGCGTTGAACATAAAATGAAATTGAAACTCTCTCCGTTTTCATTGAATATTCCATTGTAAAAGGAGTGTTCTTTGTTGCCACAACAACTGACCTGCCTTTTAAAACCGAAATTAATTTCGTCGAGGTTTTAGAAGGAACCTTTCTGAAGTGACGATAAGCAATAAAATTCTCCCCTGAAAACCTTGCTGGAGCAAACATCTTCTCAAGGGAGTCGTTTTTGTGGAACACAACCGTATGTTTTGTGCTGGATTTTGTAGTATCCACCTCACCAGAGTAACCTCTTTCCAGTGTCAATAAGTGGCGAAACACTTGCCAGGGAATGTAAATAACCACTGGGGTCATTAAACCAGTCGCCTTTGAACGACACAGCTTTTGCAGGATGGATTTCCCAACCTCCTTCAAAAATGAATCCACCAAGGGACCAACCATTTCTAGCTTATTCCCCACAACTTCTTCCAGCAAGGGATCCATCTCTTTCATGCCATAATCTGGCTTATTTTCTGCTCCTCTAACAGCTTTAATCCACTGTCAAAATTTGTCCAAGAAGTGGTCAAGGTTAACGGAGAGAGACGTATCCGGGGAGAAGTTTGCACATGATTTCTGCGGGTCTTCAACGGCATGTAGGCGAAAGTGGAAGCGCTATTCGTTAAGCGCTAGTTAAAAGCGAGTATTTTAAAATGTCTTGCATTTTGTGGCTTAATAGGATTTATGACTGTGATGTGCACTGATTCGAATGCAAACGTTATGTCTAATGATGTCGGAGGCAGTGTTCAACCATTGTACCTTTAATTTTGGCAAATAATTTGTGTGTAATAAAATATTGGTGTGTTTTCGTTTGATTTGATATGAAATGCAATTGAACATGAAAGATGATATAATGCCTGCATGTGCCATTATATAATGCTTCATGTTCATTTGCATTCTATTGTTCTCATTGTACCCCACTATTTCCCTGGGGGCGATTTCAAATCCCTCTGCGGGCTTTAGAAATGTAGAGTGTTTTATTGAGTATATAAGCCTACCCACGTGTGTAAAGAAGGTCATCCGATTGGTCAAAACGTCTATTGAATATTAATGAGTATTTTAAATATATATATATATATATATATATATATATTATATATATATATATATATATATATATATATATATATATATATATATATGGTAGTGTATATATAGTAGTGTATATGGTCAGAGCACTGCACTAGCATCGCAGGGTCGCGGGTTCGATTCAAGCCGGAAGGCCTCTAAGTTGCATTTTTTCGCAACTGGTTCCGGTTTGGTCTTAACTAATATATGTATTCCAACACTCAAATTTTCCTTCACCACAAATCCTTTCAACATGTAGTTTGATCGAGTGAAATGCCAAATATTACCTATATATATATATATATATATATATATATATATATATATATATATATATATATATATATATATATATATATATATATATATATATATATATATTTTTTCGCTTACCTCAAAACTGGTCTGCTACAACTTGTTTCATCTGTAAAATTTCTTCAGTCACTGCCAGAAGATTATTTTACAGATGAAACAAGTTGTAGCAGACCAGTTTTGAGGTAAGCGAAAATCTATTATTTGCTCTAACTATATGTTGTTGAGCACTCTTTGCATTTCGTAGACCAAAACCTACACGTATATATATATATATATATATATATATATATATATATATATATATACGTGTAGGTTTTGGTCTACGAAATGCAAAGAGTGCTCAACAACATATAGTTAGAGCAAATAATAGATTTTCGCTTACCTCAAAACTGGTCTGCTACAACTTGTTTCATCTGTAAAAGAATCTTCAGGCAGTGACAATATCGAAAGGGATGACCGCTTATTGATAGGCTTTCTGCCGGAAAGTGGGGGCGTATGTGGGGGACTAAGCATGAGGTCATGGCTTTGTTTGCGTTGATTACGCGAAATTTATTACGATGACGACACTGTGAAATTATTTCCGCTCTTTTGTTGAGTAAACTATTCTTATTTTTTTCTTTTAAAATACAAAATTTTTCTTCTAAACATAAATTGCATCGTTTTGATCCTCCTGTGTACGAAATAGAATGTTTTAGAATTTGCCAATTAATACTGAAATCTTTATTGTTTTCTTTCAATGTCCAAATATATTTCGAAAGTTCGGTGTCATTTTCATGCTTTTTATGTTGAAAAGATTTAGTGTGGTTGGCCAATCGCTCTTTGAATGTGGTTGCAGTCATACCAATGTAGTATTTTATTTCGTTTGTGATGTTTACTGTCACTGTTGCTTTGTATACTATGTCTCTAGTCATGCATTGTTCTTGAAGCGGGCAAATGGTGTTCTCTCTACAACTGCAATTAGTAGCGTCCCTATCCTGCGGTTTGATGTTCCTAGCTATGCGTGCATTGTGCTTAGTGATTATTGACTTAACAGTGTTCATGCAGCTGTAACTTACTTTAACTGTATTTCTGTTAAAAATCTTATGGAGCTTGTGGTGCGGAGGGAAATGTTTGTCAATTAGGCTAAGGAAATTATGTCCTATGTTAGTGCTGACACTCTTGCTAAATGGTGGGTTGAACCAAATGATATTGCGTTGCCTATTCCTACGTGGTCGTTGCGGTGTATCATGAGTGTAGCTAAGTTCATGATTAAAGTTGCTGTGCCTAAGCGCGTTCTGATATAAGGGTGCAGATTCCTGAAAAGTTTGCTCATCTGACGAATGGAGTTTAATGCGTTTGTTAATTGATGCAGGTAGTTGCCTTGTTATGCTTGGTGGATGGTTAGAGTGCATATTTATGTATAGTGCATATTATATATATATATTATTGAACAACATTTCAATAATAAAACACGCTAGAAAATCTCTCCTTTTCAATAGCGGAATTTCATGGATAAAAAAAGATAGCAAGAGTTTGTTCGACGTTACCATGGGCAGTTTCGACGGCGCGGAAATTTGTGAGCTCGTAGGCCTTTTCATTTTAAACCACCTAAGTAAGAAATTTGGCAAAGAAAGCATC